>JAUZNK010057036.1:0-15296 GCA_035046665.1 Euphysa ruthae
CCCACCCCCACCAAAATTTGAATTGCTGTTATGGGTGAAATTTAGAAGGCGCAGAAGTGTGTCCTCTTACTGTCAGAATAGGTTCTCAGATTTGTCAGTTTGTTATACATAAACATCGTCACTGAATGAAGAAGTTTCAAAAAGTATGGCACAACAGTTTTTTAAGTCAGAATGACAGCTGGGAGCATTATTTTTCATGGTTTTTTTCATCAGAAATAGGAGATAGGTCTGTTATATCTAAGTGTATATGTTCACTGTTGTTCCTGTTTGTAAAAGATATAAACGTGTTAAAATTGAATATTTTTGTCAATGATCAAAACATGTTCATCTGATCTGGTTAAATCGCAGTTTGATTAACTTTGGATTTAACTTTAGAGTAATGCATGTGCATATCTTGCAGGTATGGGTTCCATGTTGGTTAAAGGGCACAAAAGTTAGTTGCTGTTTGATGCCAATTTTTTTCATTCTCTCATCTGTAAATTTACGCTTGAATTCTTTTGATGAAGAGCAAATCATTGACAGAATAGGAAAAATCAAGCTTACCAAGAGTAACCATTTTGTTAGATACTGCTTAAAATTTTGAAGGTGTGCTAAATTGTTTGTTAATTAGAAGAACTAGGTAAACGTCATGGTTACATTTATATTGAACTTTTAGGTCTTGTATCATAAATTAAACATTAATAATTAAACTTATAAATGTGGAACATAATATGAACACTGTAGAAAAGCTAAACAATTCTACCCTGGGTAGAAAGTATATGATTTAATTATTGAAGATGCTCTTGTTGGGGTCTTTACTGAATGCTCATACTAGCACAGGTCAATTCCTATTAAAGATAAACAAACCTAAATAGAAAACAGTATGTTTTCTATTTAGGTTTGTATATGCAGCAAAAGTTATATAATTGAGGGTATTGAGACACCCGTAATAACACCCGTAATAATATTTGTTGAAAATGGATATCAAATATCTAAATTGCTTAAGATTGTAAAAGAAGTTAAATGAAAAAGTAATCACACAAGTAATCAAAATGAAATTTATTTATTTACTATGAACCCTTTCACTACCGCCTGAACTAGGAAAAATTTTTTAAAAAGCAGGATATAAAACCGTCAAAGCGCTATTACCATCGAAAAATAAAAAACTTACAAGTAACAGTTTTTTTTTTTTTTAATTCAATCTATTTATTTACTTTTGAATATTAACATAGTTATAAATGAATACAATGATAATTTAAATTATTGGTAGGTACTAATACATTACAACAAAATTTTGAAAAAAAAGTTAAAAACAAGAACTATGAAACACTCAAAATTGCATACAAAACTTACATGAAAAAATTTCACCTCTCCAATCCTTAATTCAAGGTTTCAAAATCTCTAAGGAGGGAGAAGTTTTAATAGAATTTGGAAGCATGCTCCAAGTTAGACCACCTTTAAACTGGAATGAACTTATACCATAAGTTTTAGAAAATGTGGGAGGAAGATTTAATGTAAAATTACTTCTATGGTTATAAGGAATTTGTTTCAATGAGAAATGATCTTGAACTAGTTTAGTATTTGTATGATGAATAGACTTATATATTTCAGCCATCAGTAACTGCAAATGTCCTTGTGTGCACATTCCAACTGTTGTCAATAGTTAATAATTCGACAAGGGAGATAGCCATCCATATACGCATGATACTTCAGCTCAAAGTTTACAGATAACTGAATCAACAGTCATGTCGCGTGTATGGTGTTATCATTGGCAAAATTGCATACTTCACTTTCTTTGTTTATTTGAGGAAAAGAAAAAAAAAATCGTTTATAAAAGTATTAAATAAAATAGGGCCTAAACTCCTGAATTTACCTCAAGCCACTTAATAAATATAGAGCTTATCTTTACTCTCTGTTTGCGTCCTTTCAGAGAGCTTTTCATAAAAAGTAAACTGAACTTTGAGAAACCATAGGCTTCGAACTTGGTTAGCAGCAGGTCATGTTAGATACAGCCATAAGCCTTATAAATATCGATAAGAATTATACCTAATTTACCCTAGTATATAATTATTTGAATGCCAATTTTTAAAAACTTGTCGGAGAAACAAAAGTGAAAACCAACACTCAATGCAACAAAATGAAATGTATTTCCAAAAAGAAATCCCGTCAACTTGCAATATATTAACATACAACACACTGCCAACAGAAAATAAATAGGAGCACTATAAAAATAAAACAAAACATAACAGTATTTACAAAGTTTTTTTGTAATCTACCACTAGTTTTTGTATTTTGTATATCTTTTTCACTATGCTTCAAATGAAAACGATACTTAAATGGGAAGTTGATTTAAAATTGAAGATTGGCAAGTTGTTGGTGGTCAAATACTATGTATAAATTGTCAGCTATTTAAGAAGCATATTTTGAGAATTAAACATGTTCATGAGTTAATGAGGCATGGGCAACCGGTATGCAAAGTCTGAAAATAGATGGTCTAAAGAAACACATAAAGGGCAAACCACATAAGAGAGCAATTGATTTAGAAAATAAGAAGCAATTACGTGCATCCACATACAGCTCTCTTGTAATGCAAGAAACTTAGATTGGGCGAGGGAAAATGCGAATGGCAAAAAATCCTAAAATCTCGTTTCCGAGCAGCATATTACATAGCAAAAAATAAAAGGCCATATTCTGATATAAACGATTTGATTTTTTGGCGAAGTAAAAAGTGAAAAATGTAAAAACGTTAGAGCAATTGCGGAAATGATCGATGTAATAGCAGAATTAATGAAATCGGACTTGTTGAAATAATTTGAAGTGTTGTTACATTTCGCTTTTAACAGACGGGAGTACCAACCATGCAACAGTAGAAAAAGTATCGATGTATGTTCTAAGTCTCGTTAGTCAGTGGCCAATGTTTGATAGGATTAGTTGTAACCAAAAAAAATACTAGCATTTTTAAAAATAAAGACGTCACAAAATGAATAACCAATTTGTCTACGATTTACTGCGTTTCTTAGTAACTACGAAGTTTACTTCAATTTATCCTAAGTTCATTGATTATTCATGAACTACCAGTCCTGTCAAAACCCCAAAAATATAATCACTTTGTTATTTTGTTTACAAGCAAACTGTAATATTTAAACTGTTAATTATGATAGGAACTGTGGGGTTGTTAATAATAAAAGCGTCTCAAATAAAAATAAATAAAAAAAAAAATTAACTATTATATATCTTATAATAATCTTATTTAGAATGATATGTTTGAGATCAACATAAACTTCCTCACCATAATGTTTTTTTTTCTTCTTTCTTATACGGCTTTTATTTTTAAAAATTTTTTATTTCAGTTGATCTTTTAAGTAGGTTTTAAACAGCTGGACTGTAAACACATTTGCTCTCGTCCGCAGGTTTATTTTAATTTTAAGATGGCATATTGAAAGAAAATAATGCTTTGCTGTAATTCCAAATGTTTGCTAAACGGGAAAACATTGCATTGCTTTTAATTACGCATCTTTTTCAGATCAATGTTTTTTATACACCACTCATCTTTCGTGCTTGCGTTTCAAAAAATCCAAAGGCAAATTTTTTACATTAATTATTTCACTGAAATTTAAACTAGCTCTTTCTTTTTTATATGTTTGTTTTTGTAAATTGGTCAGTGGTATAACCTTACTTTTTAGCCATATGTCCGGTTGGTCGAGTTACACCTTACTTAAAAATATTCTTATTCTGCGAAGAGTTTCGCACATATGATCCAAAAAATTTTTGACCCTCAGCCCCCACCATGGGGGGCTTCGCGTGGCATTAAGACGCGTGCATTTTTTCACGAGCAAAACGGTATCCTCAAATAATTTCTGGACACTTCACTGGAGTATGCTCGCGCAAAGTACCGGGTAGTTTAAGATTAGGCATACAGATTTCTTTTATTAAAAGTTTAAACCTGCTTTAAGATGAAAGAATATAGAAGAAAATTCTTACGCGCTCACATACCCTTCTCTAAGTAGGAGATATATGTAAAATTCATAAAAATTATTGTTATCTCAAGAGATGAAGGGACAAGATTGAAACAATGTACGTTTGAAAATAGTGTATTTTGATAAAAAAATAATAATGAGTAGGAGATTTGTGAAAATCAAAGCAATCCTGCAAAATACTTACATAACATCTCAAATTTAAAAATTTAAGCATTTTGGTATGTTAAGCGCTCAACATATATTTTTTTATCTTTCTTGGGTATTGTAATGGCATTTGCAGATTTTGGAAATAGCTGTGAGAGCCATTTTAAAAGCATGATATTTTAAAGTTTTCTCTACGCAGTGCAACCATGGTGCGCTGCGCTGAAAAGGGAGAGAGAGAAGGCATCCTTGATTAGAAAAAACTGTGAAGCTTTTAACGAACGAGAATTGGAACCCTGTTTATATCTTTAATATATGTTAAATATTATAATGATCGTTGTATCATTTTAGTTGTATCTAAAAGCGCTTCTGTGAATGTTTCATCTTCGTCACATTCTGTTGACAAAATTTCAAGTCATGTGTGGACATCTCCTGTTCCAAGTACATCTCCAACTGTAAACACAACATCAATACAGCCATCAACAGCAGCTGCTTCTCATTCAACATTGCATTCATCATTATCACCAACTACCACCCCAAGTAAGCTTTTTATTATTTGAAAGTTTCTAAGTTTTTTGCTTAAATATTTTTTTGCTGGTTAAGGTAAAAATAAATCTGTTCATCAATTTGAATAATATGAAATCAGTGGAGATCTAGTAAAAAGGGAAATAAATGGGAAATGGTTGATTAAGGGTTTGTTTTTGGCTTATCGACAGATTTGCTCCAGCTTTTTTCTGAATTTTTTTTTTATTGAGTTCTGCTATTTGGCTATTTTATTTATTTTTTCATATTAAAAGTATTTTTATAAAAAGAAATAATGCATAATAAAGAAGCTTCTAAGAATTAAGATTAACTTCATCTAGCAGATTATTGTTGCATTTGACTTTAGCATCTGAAAATCAAATATAATAACAAAATTAGTTGTAGGTTTTATCTTAAACTTTTTAACTTCTTCAATCTTAAAGCGCTTTTTAAAATATTTTCTTGATATTAAATAGCGCTTTTGTAAATGGCTTCAAAAACTAAACTAAAAATTTTTTTGCAGTTATTCTCAAACCTTAACTCCTGCACTGTTTTGTAATGGTTTTTCTTTATTTTGATTGCAATTTGCTATGTTTTTAAAAATAAGTTGTTAAAAATATATTATAATTCAAAACATGTCTACATAAATTCGGGCCGGAATGAATATATTTTCTTTGGTTTGTATAGCTGTAGTTTTTTCCTTTTTTTACTCATTTTCATATTTTTTCTGTTTATGATAGCTCAGTAGGTATATCCCATATAAATTTCTGTTTTCATCTGTATAAAAATAGTTTAAAAGTAATTATCTATAGTCACTTATCGTTAAAATCTAGATGCAATATTTGGTTATAAAAAATACTTGGTTATAACATTTGTAGCAATAGAATTGGTTATAACATAAAATTTATATATATTTTATTTTTAGAACCACACATCATCATTGAATGTGGAGAAGAATGTGATACTTTAAAGAAACGGTTGTACACTGCAGTTGTTTTTGCAGTTTTGTTTCTCATTGTTTCCATTGTTCTTGTCATTCTTTTGTACAGACAGTATCAGATAAGTCGAGATTTTCGAGATGATCCAAGTCTTTCACGTCTTATTTGAGAGAATTTTTAACCCATTTGTGTTCACTCTTAATCCCAGTTATTAATCCCAGTTATTTTCCCCTACTGCGTTCTTTAAATTTTCCAATTTGTTCGTCTTTCTGAAGACTTTGTTACTTTCTTTTAAAATTAGGTCATTAGGGAAGAAAACTAAAAGTCATAATTTTTTTTGAAAAGCCAGCTATGGCCAAATTCACAACAGTCTTGTGCTATTAAACATACAATATTTTTTTTTGAAATTCTGCGCAATACATTATAGTTAAACAAATTTTTTTTTTTTTTTTTTTTTTTTTTTTTTTTGTTCTTCACCCTTCGCGAAATTTTCAGCATATTTTGATAGTCAATGAAAAATCATTCTCTGAGAGGACTGCCGAGAGGTGTGGACTAAATTTCTTCATATTGTTGGGATATATGTTACGATGTAATTTTTTTGTTAAAGCACAAGCTTTCTTTTAAATGACATTAGCAATCTTTCCAAATTCTTTAATAATTTTGTGTTTATTCTTGCGGTTTACTTTTTATTTACATAATATCTACAACCCTAACTCATTCAGCAAAAATGGTAAAATACACAGGCTAAAATTTTGCTGATCAACAAATTTAAATGACGCTTGAAAACTCAATTTAAAGTAACAAAGGGTAAGCAAGATGACAAATATTATATATCATTATAAAGCTATATTTTCTCTTTAATAATAATAATAAAAAAAGTAAGACCTGGGAAGAATTAATTACAATTTATACGGAACCAATACAGAATGAACACTAACAAAAAATTGATATTTTTTTTTGCAAAATGTATAAAAAAAGAACAATCATCTGATTTTGATATGATTGGAAACTTGACACATATAGCTTTACAGCGATATATGATAAGCCATGGTTTATGAATAGAAACGTAATTTTTAATCAATGACTCTACTTTTGAAAAAAATCGTTAAAACACGATTATGGCAAAATATAACAATAAAACAATGATGTCCAATTATTCTATAGAGTTCAAGTGTGGAATTGAGTTCAAAGTGTGAAAGGACGACCTTGTTTTCGCTTAGGCTCATGTAGTGGGAGGGATTAATTTAAGGTTTAAATATTTTCCTCAGCATCATCACCGATTTGTTGGTTTTCGAGGTCACTACTTTTACGATGTTGAACAGTTAGGTAGATATCTATCATTCTGCTCTGAGGAACTCCTATATTCAATTTCAGATTCTGATGTATCAAAATCATTATAACCATCATTTTCTAACCAATTAAGAGAGTCAACCGGTTTTATACGACTTCCACTAGGGTATCTCTTTGATGATTTCCAGAGAAACATAGTTTATCATTTGTCATTTTATAAAAGTTATTTACAAACCATTCGTTAATTGGACATGCGCAGAAACGACTTTATTTTGACAAAAAGTGTTATTTATGTAAGTACATGGCATAACCTTAGAGTGTAAAACCCAATATCGTTTGAGAATTTTTTGGTATAAGTCGCTGAGAGTGACTTCCCGTGATTGAAGCAAAATCGCGGAGCCGCTCACAGTGGCTCCAAGTGCTGTATGAGTTAATAATTTTTAAAAGTTACCAGTTACTTTTATTACTTGCACATTTATTGGTAAATGTTATAATGCCAATAACTCTCTTCACTTATTAGTTGTTAGATCTTTCTTAAGATTTGTTAAGATTTTGTTCAAAAACATTGACATTATTTTGATTAAAAACTATTTACACAAAATAAAAAGATGCTCTGTATACCGTAGATTTTTATGATCTTTCTAGGAAGCAGATTCCAGTAGTCTTTCTTTTTTATTTAGTTTTTGTCTCCAAATAAATTCTGGTTTAGTTTATGAAGGGGATTTTGCCCTGATGATTTTGGCAACAAGACATATCTTGTTATTTTGTTTTTAAATTGTGATATACTTGTAATTTAAATATTTATACATGAGGGTATTTGTAAATTATCTTTGATGATGATATGTATTATTATAATTTTTTTTTTTCATTTTCCCCATTCTTATTTATGTTAACTCTTGCTTGATAATCAGTGAGAGTAATTTTTTCCATGTGAGAATATTTTTAGTCAGCCCATAATGGTGGGTTGGAAATGGTTTTTAAAATAATTATAATCTCAAAAGTATCAACTTTATAACTTTTATATATATTTATAACTTTCTGCTTTTATACACCCTCCTGTTTCTGGCTTCATCGCATATCTTGCATTTCAATTTTAATTTTAAATCTTGGTTAATATTTTTAAATATATTTTCTTTTACATAAGTGCAAAATTTCACAGAGTTTTCAGTAGGAGGTTGAATCATCATATTTTGAAATGCCAGAATAAAATTTCTTTTCTACTGTTGTAAGATACTAATAAAAATTTTTAAAATGCTTGAAGATACATTTTTTTTTTGAGAAAAAACCTTTTTCTCTCTCTCTGAGAAAGATTGTGTCATTAGTAATGTAATAATAATATCTGTTACTAATATATTTAATATATTTTTTGGGAATATTAGCTTTAATGTATTTTTTAGGGAAATAGTAGTGATAGACTTAAATTTATGAATAACCCTATATCTAGAGCTGTTTACAAATATAAGTTTCACCCTACTGTTTTATTTTAATGTCGCACCTGCGGTTTATAAAATTATTTTTGAATTTAAAAAGGGTGGGGGTAATATTTTTTTATCCGATTTAAAATCAACTGCATCTTTTTCGCACCATGATGTCTATCAAATTATATTAATACGTCTATAAAAAATTGAGTCTTCTCCAGCTGAATATAAGTTAGCAGATATGGTTCCAGTTTTCAAAAATGGTGATGTGTTTGATAAAGGAAGCTACCGTCAAATTTTGCATATTACCAATCCAAAGTAAAAAAAAAAAAAAAAAATTATAAAGCTTTATAATTTTTGGTGATAAATTTTCTGACTTATTATGTGGTTTGTCAATGCAACACGCTCTATTTTGAATTTTTAAGAGGTGGCAGGGTCATCTTGATAAAAAGTGCATATTTTTGTGGAAATCTTAATAAATCTTTCTAAAGCTTATGACTTTATCCAACATGACCTTCTTTTGGCTAAATTGCATTCTCATTGGATAGCCTTGGCCTTTTAAATAGTTATCTTCTCGAAGAAAAATAACCTTTAAACGGTTTGTTCCAGTAAATATCTGGGGCCTGAATGTTCTTTGTACACCCACCTGGAATTAAAGCACTTTCCATTTTCATTTTGTTCAATGAAATTTTGACATTATCAGTCATGTGAACTTCAATTGTATCCCACACAAGAAACCTTTTATCAAAGAAGAACAAACTTTATAAATGTGACAGTGATGGGTAAACTTAAGCACGAAATTGGTTTGGTCGTTCCTGGTAAATTTAATTATCTTACAAAATCCAAGCAATGCCCCTTTTAAGAGGGCTTTTATAGTGGGGGCGTTTAAAAGAGGGAAGGGTGTTTATAGAATGTTTCGAATTTTAGAGGGAAGCGTTTATACAATAATTGTTTTTGTTTATTGTAATACGTTACTACTAACACTAAATATACTATTGAGTTGAATTATATATCATACCTGTATAGCTCAGTCGGGAGAGTATCTGATTCCCAACCACAAGATCATAGGTTTAAATCTGGGTATCGCCCACTCAGAATATGAGTAGCACTTCGGTGCGGTAAGTTTGGAATTTTAAATCCTTTTTAGCTTCTTGCCTATTAGTGGCTTCAAGCCTTGCAGGAAGCGGCTTAAAAAACAATTGAATGACTATTTCATTCCATAAACTTTTTTATATTTTTAATTTCTCTAAAGGAATATTTCATTCTTTTCTTCGTCAAATCTTGTAATTTGAGAATATATCACTTAAACACTTACAAAATTCTGCATCATCATTTTTTTTTTTTTTTAATTTATTGCTTACTTAGTGTAGGTAAATTTTATCCACTCTAGTACTTTCTTATATCCTGTTGCTTTTTTAGGAAAATTTTGTTTCAAAAAATTAGAAAGAATATGTGATGACTTTATTGATTAAAAAGGTATTTTTTTTTCCTATTATACCATTTTTTGAATGTTATATGCAAATTGTAAGTGCTCTAAAAATAAGATATGTTAGAATTTAATTTATGCGGAAAGATACAAATTTGTATTGAGCGAAAATATACTCAAATATACTAATTTTAGGCTTAAAATCAACATTTTAGAAGAGTTAATTTTTAAACCCATATGATCCTACAGATAACTCTTGTTCTCAGGCCTTGAACCAAATTTGATAAAAAAATGTTATTTTTAAATATTTCTTGATGAATTACAATCCAATTTTGACAAAATTTGTAAGTTTTTGAAAATGTTTGGAAGTTTTTTTCTGATTATTATTGCATGTCATACATTTTGAAAAATTTACCAGGTCCTAGTATCAGACCCTGACCATATTCGTTATTCTATTAAGCCCACCAAACATGTAAGCATGTCATATCTTGTTTAATAATCCAAATAAACCAGAGGAAAATTCTTTTGGATTCCTGAAGGGGAAAATGTTTATGAATTAATATTTGTCCTCCTAAATTATTCCAGTAAAACCACTCTATGGATTATTATGTAGCATGGTGTATGAAGCATGGTTTTTATTGTGATATTTATAGATATGGTTCTGAAAAAATTCTTGTTCTCAAATTATGGCTCAAAATGCTGTCAAATAATCAGAATGTTCAATTTTTCCAAAATTTAGTAGTAGTGTTACTGATTACTGTTACTGTTACTGTTACTGATTACTGTTACTGATTACAAATTTGCTTATGACCATGTTCATATTTAATCAATTTAATCAAAATTTTATAAAAAATTGCTGATTGGTTTTTCCAGAACAATTCTGTTTTTTCTGGAAAAAACAATCAGTAGTTTTTTATCAAATTTTTATTGAAGATAAATGTTCAGAGAGGGTATCTATTGATGTATGTAGTCACTTGTTGTCAAGATATTCTGCCCTCTGTGGAGCTATACACTGGTTTAAACTTTTTTTTCATGTTTAAATCTTTATCTAATCTCTGTAAATAGTAAGTAGAAGCCGTTCAATTTAAAAAAACATGAAATGGCATTTTCTATTAAACACTATAGGCATGATTTTTATAAACATAGGCCAGCTTGTCAAAAGTGTTTGCCCCTAAAACGTTCAATGATATCTGTTTAATTTTTTATATCTTATTATTTTAACTCTTTCGTTACTGTGCAGCCAAATATCGTTCCCACAGGAACGACGGCATTGTCCATTGCTACACACCCGATATCGCCCAATATCACATTTGTTATATCTCAAGTTATTCACTCTTCCAACCTGTTGCTTACTGCTTCGAAACTAACATTGATGGGGAGAATGAATTTTCTGTAGGAGATTTTAAGAGTGTTGTTGAAAAAGAGGAGACTGATCAAACATTATTAGATGATGTTTTTATCATTTTCTGTAGTTTATTTGCCATTTTGAATTTTATGACATCATTTTTGAAAATCTTATTTTAGATACGAAATCCTTCAACCTTCTAATTTCAGAAAATATATACTTTTTTTATGTTGAAATCAACAGATTGTTGCTCAAAATAACCAAGAAATTAGTGTGTAATGATATGAAAAGTTTTGAGAATTGTTTTCATTCTTCGTAAAATCTATTTTGGAGCTGATAACTCCAAATACTTTTCATTTTTTGTATGTATATTTTAATATATTTTCTCATTACTCAGGACAATTCTTTACAATATATATATATTTACAAAACTTTACATATATATCACCTTTTATAAAACCTGTTTGAAAGTTGATTTCTATAAGAAATATTTGTAATTTTCCATAATTTATCAACCATTTTGAATTTTGTGGAAAACATTCGTTCGTCCTTCTAGTTTCAGAAAATATATACTTTGTTTATGTTTAAATCAGCAGATTATTACTCAGAACAACACAGAAATTAGTGATAAGAAACATTCTAGGGATTATTTTAGTAATAATAAAAAACACCTTTTTCTATATTTTGGCGATAATTCCAGATAAGGCCAGGTTAGATCTTTGCTTTTTCTATGTAAATTTTAAATATATAACATGTTGCAGGACAATTCAAATACTTGACATCTATTGTCTTTTATTAAAAAATTTAATGTTAATATTTTTAGGAAAAATGTGTAGTTCTTCCTAGTTTATCAGCCATTTTGGGTTTTGTGATGACATTTTTGGATTTTTTTTTCAGAAAGATATTCCTGGATCATTCTAGTTTCTAACTATATACTTTAATTATGTTTAAATTGACAGGTAATCACACAAACACCTCTAGAAATTAGTTGGTAAAATAGGCTTAAATTTGACGATACTGAAAGAGTTAAGTTATTTAGATATGCTTTTTTTTAATAATATTTCATATATTGATTTGATAAGATTATTGATCTATGGAAGCCAAATATTTTTGTGATATTTGTTAGCTCAATTATTTAGCTCAATTACGAGGCAAAAACGAACTGAATAATGTTAAGGTTTTTATTTAAATTTTCTTATTGAATTTTTTTGATTGTTTGCATAAAATGAGGTGTCCCGAATTAGAAAAAATATCTCTGGTTAACCAAATCAAAAATTGGCTTTTTTTATTTTATTATTTATTTATTTTTTTTTTTTCCCAGTGTTAATCTTTGTTTTCTTTTTTTTATTGAGGTGAGTCTAATTTCATACTTTTGGTTTTCTAGAGATTTGAGGTTATACACTTTGCTCGATTCAGAAATTTCTGTTCAACAGTTGTATCGCAACCTCAAGAGTCTTCCAGTCAGAAATATGGTTATGTGAAAAAAAATGGCTTAGAGAAAAAAGAAGATATCAAAGGTCAATTCCATATTGGTATTGTGAGGCTACCAAGCAAGCTTGACCATTCACTCACAGAATATTATAAAAGTAAGTAATTGTATTATTATACCCTTCTTAATAAATATGGTAAATACATGAAAAGTGATATTTGACAATATTTTTTTATGATAAGATCTGCTGTCACCTATCAAACATTACAGTTTATTGATATATAAGACAGCAGTATTCTGAGTAAAAAATTTTAAATTAACACTTTAAAAGTTGTTTTAGACATAATAAATAGACAAATTCTAGAATTATTTTTCACTTGATAAAACGTCAGTTTTCAATATGAAATATTTGATTAGTAGCTAATCTGCTGAATCCTGACGAGCGGTTTTACTTTGTCCGATATTCATTAATTGTTATCTCTATAATAATATATCTCTATAATAATTTCCTTAAAAAAGTCTTGGGTTTAAACAAACTAACCAATCGCAATTATTCATTCATTTTATTTTATTTATGAAGTGCACATCAACGATTGCATCATGCAATTGGATCCTGGTTTCAAAACATATTTTGATCAAGCATTTTCATTGGTTTTAGCAGTAAAATCTTTTTTGATTGGTTGTTTTTAAACAATTTAAAAATTTATCATTTTAGAGTCATCTCTAATGCAGTAATAATAATAATAATAATGCAGTAATACTATAAATACTAAATGCATTCTTTTTAGGAAAAATAAAGTTGAAACTGGGAGCGCTTTTGATATCAACTATAGATGTATATCCACTAATAAGCGTACACTTGTCAAGTACTTGGGTTGCGTATTATCAATAAAAATCCGTTTAAAAACTGCTCAAACTAAGTGTATCTGTTTCTGTCTTGACTAAATAATACGTTCCATATTGGCACTTATCAGCTCAAAGAAATTAAGTTTCTTCCTGTTGAAATGAGCGTTAACCAATGCGTAGCTGCTGATTCTTTTAAATTCTGCATCAACCTTAAATTTAATTACATGTCTATATTCAAACTATCTGACACTCCTTTAATTCCATTGCGAAATAGTAATTTGAAATTATATGCTCCTTTATGTAGAACAAATATGGGCAAAAATGTCTGTCATAGAAAGGGCCCTCAATTTGGAACTCACTACTTAATAATATTAAGAACCATAAAAACTACAACACTTTTAAGCATAAAATTAAAGATTTATTTCTGAGTTTACTTGATAAGGTTCGTAGATCGAGTGTTTACAGGAATTAACTACAATTTTTTATGTTATTTTTTCCTATTTTTTTTCTTGTGTGTATCGTATCGATGGATCACAATAGAAAGATTGTCATAACAGATAATTTTTATGCCTATCCTTGTCTTTAATGTATTTTTTTTTTTTTTATTTGTTTTATTTTTATTTATTAAAATGTATCTTTGTAAAAGGCAGAAACTTACTTACTTATGAAGAAATTAAAACATCAGTTTATAACTAAACTGAATTTTTTTAGAGTAAGGTCAATAAATTATTTTAAAAATTGCAAAATGATTTATTTTATTAAAGAAAAAAAGTGGTTTGGTTATAAACTGATATTGTTATAAAACAGTTCATTTTTAACATTCTTTCACAAATATCTTTTTACTTTTTTTAAGATAAATTAGCCAGATCTTGGCGGGTGTAAAGCTAGTCATAGTAATAATGCTTGGAATACTGTATTTTAATTAATAATTGCACATACCTCAGAAAAACACTCCCTCAAATAGCTGTATTTTATGAAAATGAAGTTTGATAAATAAGATATTCATGTTTTTTTAATAATCTACATTTGTAAATGACATCATTTATCATATATATGGTCAAAATTTTATTAGAATTCTTTACTCACAGACCTGTCCTTGATTCAGCATGGTATGGATGGATTTCTGTGTGTCTGTTGAATTACTCTGCTCATGGTTATGTAAATACAAAATATATACTCAATCTTTTATCAGTGATATGGCATAACACAACACTTTTTGTCATTTATGACCAGGCTTAGGCCCCCAACTGTGAGATAATTTATTAAGCTTATTTATTAATCTACATTTGTGGGTATCATTGTATTATAAGTGTAGCCAGCTGTGCTTGAAAAGAGATGCTGACAGCACAGATCAAGGTTTTATTTAATTTAACAGACTTCTAAACGATAGTTTAGAGATAGATAAGGTTTCCCTCTAAAGAGAGATGCATTGAAGGGTGTCGACCCTTATAGAGGAGAGTAATGTACCGTAGTTCAGAAAAAAAGAAAACCTTTCATGGATATAATTTCAATTGTAAACTCTAAGCCTTATATAATAAGCCAAAGAGCCAAAAATTTCTTATGAAATTTTTTTGTGTGATATTAGATGGTAATTTTATATTGGCTTCATTTTACTTGGGCTTGATGTGTCTATTTTTATTCACAATACATTCTATTGGCAGAATTAAAGCCAAGTTTACCTAAGTAACATAAGTTTTAACAATAGCCACACACATGTTAAGCATTTTTTCAGCTAATATTATTTTTCTTTTGGACAGTGTAAAGAAATTACCTTAAATTAAATTATAGAACTTTAGAGAAGTAGTCGGAGATATAATATTTATTTTTTTGTAATATGATTTATATATATATATATGCTTACTTAATTAATTACTTGCTTACTGACTTACTTAATTAATTACTTACTTGCTTACATACATACTTACTTACTTATTTACTTACTTACTTACTTACTTACTTACTTACTTACTTACTTACTTACTTAC
>JAUZNK010057047.1:0-15295 GCA_035046665.1 Euphysa ruthae
AATTTTTCATATGATTCTATATCTTATATAAGTCATCTTTTGTAGCAGTAGGGATATTTTGAAATGTAGTAGGATTATTTGCAATGACCTGCTTACTGAGGTCATGCCAACTACTTCCATTATTCGTTTCTAACTTAATAATAAGATCATATGTAACGGATGTGGAATCCCCCACCGTTTGAAAAAAAAAAAAAAAATAACTAAATTAACGCAAGCTCTTTTTTGAGAACACCAAATGCAAAAAAATAAAAAGCATCGTGTTACTTTACCAGAAAGTTATTTCTGCACCTTTTGCAAAGTTGTAAAAATGAAAATAAGTTAATTATTTTTAAGATTTAAAATTTACAAAGCAGCTCTACGACATCTGCGCTCAAGCTATCAAAGTTGCAAGAGAATCATAGCACGCTGCCACGCTCTTTTTAATTTAGAAAAAAACTAAAAATTAAACTAGATTCCAGGTCCCGTAATCCAGCTCGTCACTTATAAAGAAATTAATTGAACCCCCTGATTTGCGACAGTACCACGCAAAACATTAGGTGATCTTTTCTTTTTATGACTCAAAGTCTTCTTAAAACTTTTTTTACAATTCAAAAAAATTGTAGTGTCTTTTTATATTATATTTTATATTATAAAAAAAAAAACGGGAAAAACCTCACATTTATAGGTTTACCTTGTCATAAAATTTGATTAGCCAATAACACACATGCACGGGAATTATGAAAATAACCTGTTTCTCCTAAAGCCGAAGATAGACTATCTCTAATTCATCTAAAATAGAAATAACCGTTTTTAGGATTATTTAAATATACATGATGTAGAGCAATTGGATATTCATTTCCGAAACGGTTTTTTATACAGGACTGGAGAACTGATATTTGCCTATCTTGACTTCACTAACAATTTTAAAATTAGAATTGCATTATGACACTCCTTACATACTGTAATAATCATATGAGTAATTTTTTGTTTATGTTTTCACAAGTACTCTAAATAAAATAATTTATAAATAAAATTGTGTGTTGTAAAAACAACATCAACACACCGTAATCACAATATTTCATCAACATGAAACACTGTGCGTTGATTACAAATTTAAAAAACTCATTTTTTACATTTAATTTATATTAACAATTAGCCAAACAGATACATTTGCCCTGCGGACTACTTGACTCTAGTAAATTGGACTAGTTTGACTCCGCTTCTAGTCCAGTGGACTGATGTTATTTTCATTCTAGTGAAGTGTACTGATTTTATATAGTATTATATCCTTACTATTATAATCAGCTAATCACAAAGACTTGTTTATACCAATCCAAAAATCTGACCTGTTAGCATCGATCATGCAAACCAGATTAGGTTTAAGAGTGTAGGCTTTGCTTTTCATTTCATCAGAAGATGTAACTATGTAATCACGTGGTGTCTCTAACATTTTGCAATGCTGTTTTCATTGCTATTTTTTGGAATGCTATTTTGTGATTCAGAACTTTTCATGGTGTTGCTGTTCAATGATTGTTTGAGAAAAAAAGTTAAACACCTGCTGGCTGTTCTGTCCTGGCTCCTTCGGAATTTGTATCTAGTTGTATCTATTTCTTAATTTCTAACTTTTGCTTGTGAACATTATTCGGGCAGCAGTCAACAGCTACAAAGAAACTCAATAAATATTAAATATTAAATATTACAAAGGTATGATCTTCTGATGTCACGAATTCAGAAAATTAAAGCATTGTTAGCATTTGCTGTGGAATTTTTAAATACTTATACGTCTGTTATAGTCACCGATCTTCTGATGGATTAAAAACCAATATGAGACCAACTTGTTAATAAAGGCCTAATTTACGCTTTTCATTCGTCTTTAAATTATTGATATATGGAATCCGCGAAAATTCTTTCATTTATTTGGCTATCAATAATTCTAAGCGTAGCAAGATAACGCCGTGATTTTCAATTTTATATAAATCTCACTAGCTTTTTCTGTTGGTTTCATTTTTAGTGATTTCATATGTAGTTTCTTTATTTTATTTTTTTAGAATTTCTTCCAGAATGCAAACTGTTATTGCAACACAAATCAAAACCTTGTTCATAAAATTTCTGTTTTCAAAGGTAAACTCGTGGCTCGTTTCAATTGGAATTTAGATGACGAAGACGAGGAAGATATGCCTGTAGTTATACCTTAATTAAGGTTGATAGAAATTATGGATATGGATCTACGTAAGAAGAAACACTGATGCTACCAGTGTCTTTAAATGGTAAAAGCCATTATTGACTTTTAGAGCAGCAGCCTTTTTCGCTAACATGTTTAAACTAATAATGACTATCTTCAGACCATTGGTTTCTTGTTAAGTGTAATAAACTTAAAATTTTTTACTCAGTAAAAGTAAACCATAATTCTTCACAGTATAATAGATCAGGAATGTATTTGTATTTAACCGATGTGTTAGCCATTTTTTTTGAAACCCTAGATTACCAGCGATGTCCTTGGCTTGTCCTTATATGGTTAATAATAAGTTACGGTTGATAAGGTTGCAAGAGTTGAATTTGAGTATTGATGTGTATTAAATAAAAACTGAGAGAATCAAAAGGTAGAAAAACCGGAGCAAAATTCATCTAAAGCGTGTTTTAGTATCATTAAAGGGAATCCCCTCCCTTTAAATGGATATATGTGTCCTAGGGATATTTAATACTTATATATAACAGTATATTTTGAAACATTGAAATCAACAAAAAAAATTCAAAATGTTTTCCAGTTGCCATGGTTTCCTCAAAAAATATCAAAAATGGGTTTACGCCGTCCTTAAAAAAGGGATATGTGTAAAAGTTATCAACATATCAAAATAATTTTTTCGCTGGATGATTAATAAAGTACTTAAGAGTGTATGTATAGCGGTATCTTTCCAGATCTTCTTCTATCCGCGTTATCCGCGCTCATATTTTTGCAATTTTTCAAAAATCTGCGCTATGATTCACAGCCTCTTGTAAAAGAGGTATTTCCTGAAAATTTCATGCAAATTGGACAAGTGGTTGTTGAGATAGAAATGACGGCGCGCTGAAAATAGCTGTTACGGAGAAAACGAGTCCTAAAAATTTTAAAATGGTATTTTAACCAGTAAAATATTCAAACTAACAAATGAAATGGTTTATAAATCTCAAACTAACACATTAGTTCACTCAAATTCACCAGTTTGACGCTTTTGGTAATTACTGACAGATTATCCGATGCAGTTATATTTGCAGATGTGACTGTTTCTCCAATCTGCATAGCCTTCAGGGTTATTTTTCTTCATAGTTTCCTTGAGGTTTTGCAAATACGCTCATCGGTTCGACATCAAGAATTTTTTCATTACCGATTGATTTAACCGTAACAACACCATTATTTGAGGCGAAACCTTGACGTTGTCTTGTTCCATCGCAAGAAATACTGTTATCAACAACTGTGTCACTGTCATTTCTATGTCCAATAGCTGCATCTGACATAGTTTCCAAAGCTAAGGCTTTCACTGCTTTTTTTTTTTTTTTTTTTTATAGTCATTGGTGGGGGCATATTCATCAGTGACGTAAACTTTTGATACCAGCCGATATTGCCCTGTCTCAAAGAACGCAGCGTGTAAGTAATCGTTTGCTACTATCAAAACCTCTTCATTTTTTCTAGATATACAAAAACTTGTAATAAAATTGCATATTATTGTAAATTTTAGTTCCAAAATTGCACCAAATCCTTGTCGTTTATTCACTACATCTGGTAAAGTAAGAGATTGTTTGTAACATTCAGGGCAAGAAAGTATTTTGAAAATGGTAAAAAGCTCAACAGTGTACACAGAGCTATAACTAGATATTGTAGAATAATTTCGTTTTGGTGATGAGGCATCGATTTCTTCGAGTTTTTGATGATAATACTGAAGTATTTATCAGCATTTTCAGTGACACCAGCTATGGCATTTAAACTTACAGGAGTTTAGAATATTTACAATTAATTCTTTATTTACATACAACACTGTATTCTTTATTTACATCTTTCTTAACTGGAAAGAACGTTGATCTTTTACTTTACTCTGTCAGAATCTTGTTATTCCTTGTTGATTTTACCTATTTTATGAATATTACACAATGAGGAAAAACTAGCCTTGGACGGCACTGGCACCTCTCATGAAATTGGTGTGATCGCGGTATCGTCGAATGACGCAGGAGTTATGCCTAATAATTAACCAATTAGACGTCGCTCTGTAATGAAGGTCAGTAATATTGTTTTTGACAAAGGGGTTTTAATTACTGCGTACGAAATAACCACTGAAAGAGGTTTTTATACTATGAAATACAAGTTGCTCATTGAGTTATTGAGTCCTTACACATTACATATTTAGGTTTGATAGCAGACGATGATCGAATCAATTGCGACAATGCAGAGGAGATTGGGAGGTTGATTAAAAAATATTTTGTCGTTGTGGCGGAAACATCGATTAAGTGAGGTGATCGTACCCTTTCATTAGCTCATCTGAAAAAAGAATCAGAATAGACATTGAAACAGTAAATATCGATTAATTGATACTTTTCTCAACATTTATCATATTTGCAGATAATATGTCCGAATGTTTCAGGTATGATCTAGCACCAATCCCAATTGCACTGTTCAAAGAATCTATCATGAGTAAACCGACAAAGTCAGCATTAGTAAAACGTTTGTTAACGGTATCAAAAAAAAAGTAAAGATTGACTACAAAAGACGAAGAAATTCAAGCAACAGCTTATTTTGGATGGTGGGGCATTATTGCACTGAGTTCGATGAAGACCCAAAGCACAAAGATATCATCAAACAGTATCAATAACACATAAGAACAAGATACGGAACATGTTGCATTGTCTTCAACGGTTCCAAAAGTGATCGATCTACCGAAGATCACGAACATTCAAGGAGATAACAGAAAACTCAAATGTGTCCTAGCATTCAAATAAACGAAAATATGACAATTTATGCCAATCAAACTAGATTTTATGGTAACGCCAATTAATCACAGTTTATTAAGCTGTTATCATATGCTCTTAAATAAGATAAGCACGCTGCAGAGTTATAATGATGATGACACGTTAATAGTTCGATATAGCTGCCAAAGGATTGTCAGTAAATGTTTCTGCTGATGACACAGTCATATTGATATTACTGCTAATTAATTTTAATTAATATTATTAAAGATTGAATAGTGGAACATTCCAGTCTTGCTCAGTTTGAAATTTCGCTTCTAACGATAAACAAAAACAAAATTCGAGCAGACTATAAAAATAAACCTTCATGATTGACATAAAGCTGGTAGCGCTCCAAAAAAGTATTTGTTTTTCGTAAGGTAAAGTAATAGTAAATATAGTAGATATTTAATAGTCAAGCTAAAAATTTAGAAGGTTGGTGCTATATCTGCTAACCTTGCTCCTTGCACTTACTTTATCTACGAAAGCTTCCAAAATTTAAATGTCATCTCTGAGTATACCAAAACTATTATGATAAAATTAGACCCTGTTTATGGATGAAAGTAACTTCACGCAACAGATGTTATGGAAAACCTTGAAAAATTATCCTAAAAACTGAGTAAAAAAAATTTTTTTTACGCTTTCCATGCTTCCACCAGATAGTATAAAATTTTATTTCTATATATGAAAATTTAAACGGTAAAGTCTTTTGTAATTAAAACACAACAAAATTTGATCTAACTTAGTTTGAGGCGTTTAATTCATTCGGTGAAGGTTAAATTCTGGTTGTTGATATGTGTTTCATGTCGCGAATATCGATTCTGAGCAAAACACGAACAGGTATTTGTTTATTTATTTTTTTTTCAAATTTTTATTCACGACTAGCAGATCATGGGTTGGCGTGTTAGATACAGGGAAATTGTTCACTTTGTATCATGTTGTCACATGAGATGGCAAGTATAAAGTTTGTCGAACATGAACTTGCATTATCCCATGCAACTACGGTAGATTTTAACCACTACTTCCGTGAAGTTTGTGCAGCAGATTTACTCGCAAATTCAATGGTAATCGGGGGTGTAAACACAACAGTTGAAATCAATGAAAGTCTTTTTACACTGCGAAAAAACAATCAAGGACGTGTGTTAGCACAACAATGGGTGTTTGGAGGAATTTTCAATTAAACATGGGAAAGTTTCATGTATACTGTACCTGACCGAAGTAGCTACATTGCTTCCTACAATTCAAGGGACCATACGGCAGGGAAAAACTATAATGCTTGACCTTTAGAGAGCTTATGGTGGCGTGGCAGCGATGGGGCTCACTCATTTAACAATTAATCACTCCCTTAATTTTGTTGATACGATTTCTGGTGCACATATTTAAGCAGTTGAAAGATAGTGGAAATCGGGAAAAGAACGCAACAAAAGACAACGGGACACATCGGAGAATGTTAGACTTATATTTATACAAGTGGATGTGGCGTCAACGAAACAGACACTTATGTTTGTTTGAAAAAATTTCGTCTGACATTGCAGCATACTACGTACAAATTCAGTGTGTATCTTTTCTCGAAACGAAAGTTTATGAGTAACATTTGAAGGAGCGGGATAAAAGTTCGTGGACTCTTTAGTATAATACCTGGTGTGAAAATAAATTTAAAAATCGTATGAGAATTATACGTGAAACTTATTTTGCAAAATATTAAACCTTTTACCTAAAAGCAGCCAACCAGATTTGAATACCTATCCGACAACTAGTCACAGGGAACTTTGCCTTACTTCGTATTCATTTAGCGCACGGGGTTTCTCATTCTACGATTGGAGATCTATTCTAGCGTTTCGATTTCTTTAGCTGGAGAAATATTTATTAAGGTTTATAGAACATCATGTGCGACTATATACTTTATTACGTTAAAATGCTAAGTTCGGATAAAGCGGGATGAGTTAATCGGCTGCATAAAAAACTGTCTGTTCCCTTGTGTCGGTGCTTGGAACAGTTTCCATATCATATAAAAGAAAATTTAACATTATATGTTTTTTTACCCAAAACAAGATATAGTAATTTTCGTAGTAAGTAATTACAATTTTCAAGATCCATAAATGTTTTCTTGGCTATTATGAATAAAACTACAATCAGGACTCCTACGTCTATTACTCAAATAAGGGATACATGCTGAAGCTGGACTAAAAGCAATTTTTTATTATATGTTCTGAGAAAAATAAATCATGTAAATTTTTTCTTGGTTGCATTTGATGAGGATAACTATAACTCTCTTGCTATTTGTTAGAACTTAGACATAGAACTTAGAAACAGCCGTATCAAATACCTGTAATTGTGTTTTCGATTCCTTTTAGGCTCATTTTGCTTTTAATTTAAAAAAAAATTCATAGCGCTTCAAATTCCCTCCAACTTATTTTTCTACGTTTGAGATGTTAATCAAACTCATGCGCTAAGTTGCGAAGGGGTTGGTTTTAAGAGCGAATTGCTTTTCTAATTTTATGCGGTTTTGCTACTAATTTTGGATGTATATTAGATGGTACGTTATCTTGATCTACATCCAATTTTTCAAATTTCGTCATTTCAAGTTCACGTAGCAATACCAGATTTGCCCGATTTACCTGCTAAAAAAAGCCCTTCATTTATCTACGCAAATACTTAGCTTAAGTAACCATACTATTTTGATCCGGTTAAGGGTGATAAGCCAATCCTGGACTTGGATCGTTCGGTTATCTTACTTCACTGACTTCCTAAACTAGTATACTTTTTTCTTAACTTTGCTAGTGATGAATCGAGACGTTCGTATGCATTAATGTTTTTGCTCTATCTGAAGTTTATTAGCTCGTTTTAATTTTAAATTCTATCTTCTTGAGTTCGTAATTAAGGATTTTCTTTAGTTGCGAGAAAACCTCGCGGAGATCCGGATGAATTTTCATCCGGAGCTTTAGAAAAAAGTTAATTTTCCTCCTCAGTCCTTTTCCTACTCCGCATGGTCATAGTTTTAGACTTTCGTTGTTGCTTTTCAGATACAGCTTCATTAGCTATTTTTTAAAGAGAAAATAATAAATATACGAACACTGTTATACTGTTAAATTTTATATATTTATAAAATAACATAAATGTCTTCTTATAAACACAACACATAGCTACAGTTTTGAGCAAAATTAAAACAACGTTTATACAGAAATCTACTTTAACTAGAGCCGTGCATTTAGAAGCATAAGAAGACATTTTTTCGCCTTTAAAAAGAACCGATTTGAAGCAGATTCAAGACTGAAGTAAACACAATATAAAATAAAAACAATATAAATTATGAATTGATATTTTGCGGAACAAAAAATACATGAACTGCATAAGTAAGCACGTAAGAAAATAAGTAATTAGGTATGAAAATAAGTAATTGATTAAGTAATTAAGTAGGTAAGTATATAAGTAATTAAGTAAATAAGTAAGAAAGTATGTAAGTAATTAATTAAGTAAGTAATTGACTAAGTAAATAAGAAAGTAAGTAAGTAAGAAAGAGGTAAGTAAGTAAGTAATTAAGAAGGTAAGTAATTAAGTAAGTAATTAATTATTTGAGTAAGTAATTAATTACGTAATTAAGTAAGTAAGGATGTAAGTGAGTAAGTTAAATAACGCATAATCAAATGCGTTATTTTTAATATTTTTAATATTTTTACCATAGATGTAAATAAGGGAATTTTTAGTTTATTAAATGATTCCAAATCATCAGATCTCCGGTAAACAACCTGAGTCACTCCCTTTGGTCAGCTCTCACTCTATGAGTGACTCCCTCCTATTAACCAATTTCTTATCAAATGATTGTCTTAGTATTTATATTAACAAATAATTTTTCTAATATTTAAACATTATAAAATTATATTTGTTGGTAAGATAGGAAAATATAATAATAGATCTAGAGGGTTGAAAGTTTATAATTCGAATAGATTGACGTTGAATTGAAAATATTTTATTGGTATAATAATTTCTTGTTTGACTCCAGATTTGACAGCAATGAGCAGAGAAAACAGAGAAGTAGATATTTTTAAGAGTAGTTTTATCAAAAAAGTAACGAATTTTACATAGCATACTGTTAGATCTATTCAATTTTTTTTTGGAGTTCATCTATGTGAAATTGCTATGAAAGATTAGAATCTATCAAAAAAACCAAGGTACTAAATAAATTTAGAAGGATGAATCTCTTTGAGAGTTCTTTTGGTAAATATCCGAAAATTTCTCCATTTTCATAGTCTTAATAGCAAATCGATCCAACGGATTTCCAGCGTCATGAAGACGATCGAGTTTTCCGTTTTCTTTTGACTGTCAAAATCTTTGATAGTAATGAAATCCTCGTACAACGGCCGTAGTAATGACATCCTCTTACAACGGCCGTAAATGTGTGACTTTCCATTTTGGAATACAAGCAATAATAAACAATACGAGAATTTCTGTTCTTTTTATTGAACGACGCAATTCTTTGAAAAACTACTCTGCGATGAATTGCATAATAAAATTCAGTTTTGACAACGTTTTTTATTCTAATAAACACTCCACCGTAGATGTGAAACGGGATATGGAACATGTATTTTTGATGGAGTATTTAGAGTCTTTCGGGGGAAAGAATCCAACGTGCCAATTTCAATAAAATTTCAAAGCTACGATAACGGAGAAACACAGGATTGAGGATTGTAAGGATTGAAAAATAATGTCTTTTTTAAGAAAGATGCAAAAGGCCCCACAACAGGAATCTAGTTTTGAACAACAAAACTGTCAGTATAACCGTCACGAGACAGAAGCAGTCGTTAAGTGATTTTTTGTTACTTTACACTCTTTTTACTGACTAAGTTAAACTATATAAGAGCACGAGCGTCATTTATAAACTATATAAGAGCACGAGTGTCATTTATAAACAAGTAATTTCTTTAAAATGTTAGTAAAGAAATATAAGAATGTTGCGCCGCAAAGGAATTTAAAATTTTCTATAAATTATAACAACAACGAGCTTCAAATTTTGTATATTTTTTCTTAGTTGACCCTTTTTTAATAAACCCTATTTATTAAAAGACAGCATATTATTTCTTCTGGAACGTTTAATATTTTGTTACGTCATAGAATCACCGACGGAATCCGCCTCAACTTCTGAAACTGGCCAAGTAGACTTGCATGTGATAAGAGACCACGTTGTTTCTCCAAAATAAGCGAAATGACTTTCAAGGAAAGATATACCATGGGAAAGTATGCGGCAGAAAATGGTAATGTAGTTACTGTTAGGAAATTCATAGCCGATAATTTGACTGAAAGTGTTGTCAGGAAATTTAAGAAAAAGTACTATAGAGAGCTAAGTAAAAAAAAAAAAAAAGGAAAACCTTGATAAATTTCAAAGAAAACCGAATTACCCACAAAAAAGAGGCATATCTTACCTTCTAGGGGAGCTAGATGTGATGGTGCGAAAATACCTATTTTCTTTGAGTAAAAGAGGAGATATGATAAATACCATAATAGCAAACGCAACTGCCAAAGCTCTCATGAGCAAGTATGTTTATGTTGTAGATCAAGTTGATTTGGACTCCTCGTGTTGGCCAAAAGGTTAGTTACTAGGATGAACTTTGTAAGGCGAGTGAAAAAATCGTGAAAAGTAGACATTCCAGACGGTGCTCGCAAAAAGATAGAGTACTCATTCTTACATTAAATTATATCTAAAGTAGAAAAACATGATATACCACATGCTCTGGTCGTCAATATTGACCAGAAGCCGTTGAAATGTGTTCTAGTTGGAAATGAAACCCTTGCAACAAGAGGTGAGACCTTCATGACCATTGTAGTGCAGACAAAATCTCAATAACTGGAACATTTGCTATTTCATTACACGGAGCTTATTTATGGTGGGAAAACAACTCAAAGTTTGCCGAAATTTTCGCTTCAAATGACACCAGTTGTTATTAAAACCTTTAACGAAGCAGACGTATGTATTTTCAATGTTCCTGCTAACATGACGAAATTCTACCAACCGTTCGATCCTAACGATTCTTACAACCTAAATTTAATGAATAAATAAAAAATCAACTAGATGGTATCAGTACTGACGATGTTCAAGTTGGGTTACAGTTTTCCAAGTTTAAACCTGTTCATGTTAGTTTGCTCATGGAATTCTACAATCACATGACCACTTCAAAAGGGAAAGAAATAATTCATAGTGGATGGAAAGTTACTGATTTTTTTGATGCGATACAGCTTGGTTCAGAAAAAAATGCCACTAATTGACCCTTTCCATGATGTGTTTGGCGACGAAACTGAACAGCCAGACACGCAGAGTGAGTTTGACTTATTTATGTGGCAGCAGGGTTCAACACGTTCATGAAAGCGACTCTGAGTGAGAAAAGCCTGGAAACTAACTTTAAAATTCGTTTGTATGAGTTGTATGCTTGATAAACTTTTAGAAAATACTAATAAAAAAAAAAAAAAAAAAAAATTCTATGATCTTGCCATACGCGAAAGTTTTCTCCTGCTTTAATTGACGATTTTTTTCAATACGGGAAAGTTTTTTACGCGAAATTTTTCCAAAAAAACCACCATACGCGAAAGTAAATTTTAAAAGTTTCGAGATGTTTTAGGTACGCGAAACTTTCTTCCCTCGAAAGTGTCTACTCTTAAAGTAAAAGCAATTCTCACAAACAGTTAATGCAAAGATGCCATTTAGTGAGAAAGAAAAAAAAAAAAAAATTATAGGTTCAAGTAAAATTTCCTTTAAATATTTTTTACCAAGTAAAAGTGATCGGATCATGATCGGGGCGACTCATTTCTACCTGTAAAAGACTGTGAAGAGGGTGTCGGCAACGTCATTTGGAAACTTATCCTTGTGGCTACGATAGGTTCTTTGTCAATTTCCTCCACTGTGAGTTTGCCCAATGTTATCCTTAAATTTTCCATAAATTTTTTTTTGGGTGATAGTGAGCTTTATTGCATTGGTGGGAAGTGGAATTGAGCCAGTAGGATAGTTATTTTTTCAGCAGTTATTTTTTGGATGATAATGAGCCAGTTGGACGCATGTTTTGTGCGTTGGCAGGAATTTTACAGTAATTATTGGCTGAGATTCTTTTGATATTTTTCATTTTTTTAACAAATTATTTTACACCAATATTTAAATTTTTATATACTTTACTGAAAAATAATTTTTTTATTAATTTTATTTATTATTTTTTAAACTTTTTATTCATGTATTCTTGTTTTTAATTGATTATTCATTGAAATTTATAATGGTACAATTTAGGTCATTTTTTCCTCAGAACATTATTTCTGTTTGCACTCATATACTTATCTGCAATGAAAAATTTTTCTTAATCTAATCAACAAGAATGTGTTAACTTTGTCAATGAGAAATACACGAATTCTATTTATTTCAATCAAAATAGTGCCACTTAAACTCATCAAGAAACAAATCAAGTCACCCTTAATATAAGTTAACTACTGAAGAAATACACCATTTCGAAACACATAACTTGCGTGTATTAATTCCAATCTTGATTGTTTCTTTGAAATGGTTGTTTAAACTTAGGTTAAAATTTTGGAATCTTTTTCTGATAGTGCTATCCTTAGTTTACTTTTGTAAACAACTGATTCTACCACCTCCTTTTTGTTATGTACTTAGGGACATTGATACTAGACCGGCTTACTCTCTGAATTTTTTGATGTAATCTGATCAGATATGTCTGTTGCAAACACAACTAAATATCTTTATTTAAGAAAATCAAAAAAAAAAAAAAAAAAAGTAGATAAATAATAATACATCAAAACATAAATATAAAAAATATAAAATAATTTTTGACTTTTTTTTTTATGTTTTCAACTTTCTTTTCCTTGCATTTCTTAAATTTCACATTAAACATGTTAGCGTTGTTAAATTTTTATTTTTAGGCACGTTTTATTTTTTTAACCTAGAGTTTATATTTTTTAACATGAGACATTTCATTTTTAGTTTACGTCGGTTAAATAGTTAATATGGTCTGTTAAATAGTTAAATTGATGTCTCTGCAACTGCTCTTACTCACATAATTTATACACATTTCTACAAAAAAAACGTTCAAACTATTCAGTGCATCAAATTATATTATCTAATTTTTCTGAAACTGCTTAAGTTAAAATTATCTGGTGATATTGAGTCTAATCCTGGACCAGTGCAATATGATATAGAAAACCTTATCCAGGAACATCAGCAATTGTGGCTCCCGTTTAGGCAAAAAAGTGCAACCGACTTTATTCATTTTAATGTAAACAGCATACTATCAAAAATTCAATGTTTAAGAAGGATTTCAATTATTTCAAGACCATAAATTATTGGAATTACTGAAAGTAAGCTTGATAGCTTCATAAATGACACGGTAATTGAACTTAGTGGATACCAAATTTTAAGGAAAGACAGAAATGAATCTGGTTGTAGTGTCATTTTTTACATCAAAGACGATCTTAACTTTAATGATATTACACCAAAAAATGTTATTGAAAACATTTTTGTTGATATTCTTCTCTCTCGTACCAGACATTTCAGAGTGGGTATAGTCTACAGGCCACCTGATACCAACAATTTTTTGAGCCTTTTACCTTCACTTTGCACCAAATTTACGATGATGGAAAACATTTATTTATTTTAGGAGATCTTAATTAATCTTTTGGATAACAATAACAATTACGTTCTTGACAACAGAGCTCTCACTATATTGAATTTTGTTCTACATTTGGTCTTGTACAACTAACCAGGGATCCTACAAGAGTAACATCAAACACCTAGCCTTTATTACATCACATTCTCTCAAATGCTTCTGAAAAGATCACACAGCAGTGATCACTTAAAAATGCTCTTTCTGATCATTAGCCAATTTTCTGTTACCGCAAAATAACTAGGTTTAGACCAGGCACCAAAAAGTTTAAGAAATGCAGAATATGCGCAGCTATATCAAGGACCCGCTAAATGAAAGTTTAAGTCGGCTTGGCCTTTGAAGATGACTTACAAAAATTTGTAATTATTGTTAATGTTAATTGAATCGAAGATATTTGAATTAGTTATTGAAGGTCAAATTAGAGAATTCGTTAAAAAAGAGAACATATATTAATTTAACTTTGGATTTTGGAAGGTTTTTTTGTCATACCTTGTCTATCACATGTTTGTCATATCTTTTTCACATTATTACAATAGGCTTAGAAAAGGGTTGTCACAATGGAATGATCTTTATAGATCTCCAAAAGGCCTTTGACACAATAGATCTCAACATTTTGCTTTAAAAAATGAAATCCATTAATTTTTTCGGAGAATATAGTTTTATGGTTCAAGTTTTATCTGTCAAATAGAAAATGTAGGGTGAAAGTTGATGATGACGGATTAGTGTAATGTGGTGTCCCCCAGGCGTCTTTTTTAGGACCTCTTTTGTTTTTGCTATATGTGAACGACATGAAACAAGCACTAAATTGTGAATTACTTCTTTACGCAGATGATCCTTGCTTGATTTTCCAACATAAGGATGTAAAAGAAATAGGAAAAATTCTAAACAAAAATTTTTCTAAACTTTGTGAGTGAGTTGTTGATAACAAACAAAGTGTGCACTTTGGAGAAGAAAAAACCAAGTGTATCCTCTTTTCATCACACGAGCTAATCGATAGCCACTGGGAAGCATGTCAGATCTCATGTTGTTGCAATATCATTGTAAAAATTGGACTCATATAGTCTACCAAAAGACACCGACGACATTCTAGGGCATCGCACATTGTTTTGGAAGTGGCTTGCTGAAGTTTGCCACCGGCTTGGCATCAAAGGTTGCATTTTAACACCGCAGACCTGCAAATACAGTTTGTTCGGACGTGAAGGCGCTGTGCACTTTGGTTCTGCAAAAAGACAGCAAAAAAGTGATGGAGTGGCATCTACCCTGACATTGCAGAAAATGTCTGCGCATCCAAAGTCTCGTAAGAGTTTAGAATGTTTTGGCCTGTTTTTTCGCATCCCTTATTTGTACAACGATAATAATGGTTGAGAAATTGCACCAAGGACGGGAGCGAGGAATGACAGAAGTCCAGCTCCATATTAGCTATTTTTCATAGGAAGAATCATTTTTCGATGGTGATTAGCTTATGCATTTGCAAACTTCATAACACATTGTCCATTGGGTTTGCTTCAGTGAGCTGCAGAAGTATAAATCTTACAATTGGCTATGTTCTTAGCTAGGTTTTGCAATAGCGGATCGAGGAATGCTGGAGCCGTTTTTAGCACGTAATTTCGCTCGTTATTGATTGGCTCCTCGGACTAGAGTTTATGGGTGGCGTCTATGTTTTTGTTGCGGGGATTTATACTGAGGCATATTATATA
>JAUZNK010057058.1:0-31939 GCA_035046665.1 Euphysa ruthae
CTTTCGAACAGGTGGGCAATGCAATGGCTTCATTCTTATAAATAAGTAATCAATTTCCATTTTTATCGGGCCATTTTTATATGATGTTAAGTATGTAATCAATTTCATTGTTAATTTCGGATAAGCTTGAAAAAATATAAAAACCACTCGTGAATACGAATCAAATGGTGAATTGACTGCGGTGGGTTTTGAACCTCTACATCTCATACGCAAAATGCACTGGGACTAAGTTGTCGCAAACAAAAGTTTCGGTAACCGTAAAAAAAGTATCGCGAACATATTTATCAACAAGGAACTTTGCACATGGGACAAAACGCAGCCGAAGATGTTAATTTTATCACTCAAACAAGGTTTTATGAGGTTTTAACAACAAAGTACTTTATATTTTTACTGCTTAGAGGCAAAATTTATAAACTTTTTCTCAAAGACAACTTTACTAAAGTACGAATTTAAGATTGAGTTTAAAACTCAAACTGAAGATTGAGTTTTTACCTCCGTTTAACGGTGGCAAGAATCGGCTGAAAAAAACCCTGTGGGTTTGCAAGATTGATAGAATCTGTTTGAGTTTTGAAGATGCTTCTGAAATTAATAAACGTTTAGTCAGGCAGAACGGTGCAAATTTTCACAATAATTCTGCAACGTATACCAAAATCACAAAATTTGGACCAGTGGTTAATTAACTGGAATACATTTTTGAAATCTCGGCACTCATTTTTTTTGCCACCTGTAAAGTGTGTATTTTACAGGTGAGAGTTTATAAAACACTGACCACACCTTTTTTGCATAAAAACCCGTTCTTTTATTTTGTTTTAATCAAACTTGCTCAAGCCTGTTCTTAATATAACTCTTTTGAAAAGAGGGATTCCTTCTCTTCCTTTCCCTCTCCCCCTTCTTCCCAGCGCAGTCTGCCATGATTGGGCTGAACTGAGAAATTTTTGAGTTTTAAGTATTTTTATATCGTCTGTAACGGTAATTTTGAGATTTTTAATCAGTTTATTGTTGCAGAAAATCTATCCAAACTGCAGTTTGAAATCCCCAATTATAAATAAACTTCTATACTCTTTACTAAACTAAGCTACCCTCACTTATTTTTTAATGTTATCAATGTTTTAAATACTTTTGCTTACTGTTATTATTGCTTTCAGGAGGTATTGCATTTACTATACGTTTCAACAAGTTCATTGGTTGATATAACTATATAAAAGAAATTAATTTAACAAAATATTTTTAAAAGTAAATACATTGCCAGATTTAAAGAAATATACATATCTTGCAAATATCACTAAATATCCATACATATGTTTGGGTTTTTTGATTAAAATGTCTACAAAGTATTGGTATTATTTATCAGGCTAACCTTCTGGGAGAGACTCGGTAGCAATCCGTAATCCACACATAAATGGTGTGAAATGTTGCTACAAAGTATTTAGTTAAACTCTAGGTAAATGGTAGGTTAGCTTATAAGTAAGTATTGCTGTAACGTAAAAAGATTAGTATCAAAGACAAAAATAAAAAGATTGTAATCAAAGACAAAGTTTATTTAAAATATTTTTTTTACAGTTATATTATTTTTATAATATTTCTATTACAATTTATATATTTCTTCTTTTCTTATCACCATGCTTTATATAAGTTTCTTGTGAGTTGTTTTTAGAAAACATATAAATTAAATTAAGCATATAAATTAAACACTATAAATTCTGTTTTTCATTTGAAAATAATTTAAAAAAAATACTTCTCTTCATTTGTTAATTTATATAGGTTTATTTTTGATACAACTAGGTTTTATTTTGTTATTTTTGACTGCAGCATTATGTTAGGTACAAATATGAATTTCTTTAAATAGCGTATAGCAGAGTATTTATATTTGTGGTTTAACTCATAACTCATAACCTTGGATAAGTAATAAATATCTGCGATTAAAAGTTAAACCCAATCTGTTTAATCACTTAATCTGCTTTATCTCTATTTCAAAGAAAAAGCGGTTATGACACAAATATAAGGCGATAATGTTTTTACTAAGACGATAAAAAGAAACGAAAAGTAAATTTTTCACAAAAAAAAAGAAAAAAACTCAATCAAAATAGGGTCAATTGATCAAAATAGGGTCAGTTGGCAATGCAAATCGAAAGATTGAGTTGATCTTGACTTAGTGGCTTTTGATGATCATTTTATTGATCATACTAATGGAAAATATGATAAATAAGGAAATCATTGAAATTAATGAAATAAAAAATCGACTCTAGTTCATTTTTTATTTTTTTATTTTTAAATTGGGAAATTCATAGTTATTGGGAAGACGACGTTGTACGCCATCTGGCAAGCTTGGCTAACACCCTGATACCCAATATTATGATACTTGCTAAAATTAATCCACAGGGTCATTCAAAATTTATTCGGGTATTTCTTTGGTGATTTTCTTATTCATGTTAATATTAAAAGAGAACTTATTAATCTTTTTGATTTTTGTAATAAAATAGAAAATCAGAATTTAAAAATATTTTTAGCAAGCAGATATTTGTAAAAGAGTTTTTTTAACAAATTTTTTTATCCAGTAATGGATACAAAATTTAAAGCAACTTTCGTATATAGAGAAATAAATACTAGTGAGTATTTTATGATCATTTATCAACTTATTTTTGTCGAACCAAGTTTTCTCTAATTCTAAATTTTTCAGTAAAGTTAATGATTTTTAAAATATGCATGTGAAAAAAACTAATAATTTGTTGAATGGAGAGGGTATAATAGTAAAAAAAAAACTCTGTGTGATCCGATTAAATGAGGAAAATAATTTAAACCAGGCTCATCAAAAAATTTAAAAAAATTATCTATTGTAACAAAAACAATAAAATTCATAATGTATAATGATAAAATTAGCCACATTTGGTGTTGAAAATGATGCTACTAACAATAATCGTTATATATACTTAAAAAATCATGGAATTTCAATACTGTTTTCAGAATTACTGTCATGACTTTCATCACTCAATGAATAATATTCAATTTCAATGTTGTCATCATTCATCTCTAGTGGTAACAATTCTGATAAATTTATATGGAATGGGATTCTAGTACAAATGCATGCATGTTACCTAAAGCATGTTGCTCATTGATAGACAATCTGTTTGAACCAATCGATAATTTTATGTGATTTGCCTGTACCATTATCAATTAGAAATTGAATATTATTGCATGGATGCAACAAAAACAAAACAATTGTATCTATATCACCAGATCAACATCGAATCATAACGTTCTGTTTAGGAGAAAGCTGTGAAGCATGGACTAGCGCTGCTAACTTTGAGTCTGCTTCTTTGTGTTCTGAATCTAGTTCCAAAACCAGTCGTGATTTTGAAGATTCTATTCTAGGGTATTTTCATATCAGGGATTTGTAGCATATAACGTTTTCCTTGACCTCTTAAAGTACGTTCTCCTTCTTCTTTCACAATATGTATCACACACCAGATAGACTTGTATAGTTCTGGGATTTTGAATTTATAATCTACCACGGAAAGTAGAATTAACCTTTTATTGAGACCAGAGCTCACAGTCCTTATAAAAGCAATCAAGTCAAGGAAATAGTGATTGAGTACATGTATTTAAAATTTTAGGATTGCAAATTCTTTTATTGCTACGTCATATAGTTTACTTTTAACAGTTTTACGTATAACTCCATCTACAGTATATAACGGTAACAATACAGGAACTAGAGGATATTTCATTGCCTTTTTAATATCGACTGGCTTCTTTGATGCGTATGAGCATGAGACTAACAATCCTATCACACATACATGAAACTTCTTTTTGTTTACCTTTTTATTTTCATTTTTTTTTACATTTTTGACATTTGTGTCTTAGAAAGATAGGTATTTATTTTTTAAAATTTTAATAAAAGTAGTGGTCCAATAAATATACCGGCGTTAGCTTTTTAATTAATTGAAACTGGAAACGTTTCTTGAAGTAAAATTGATCTTTTGTTTAATGTTGAAATATTTGCAGTGATCAAATTAGTGGTAGTCCTATGGTACCGGACTACTAAAATTCTTGGAGGACTGAAAATTCTCAAAACAAATGTTTGCTAGTCCCAAATGTAATAAAAGTTCAACAATTTTTAAATTGAGCATGTAGTATTTACAATTGTGAAATGTCAGACTATTAATAGAATGGTTAAGTTACACTATTGGTTTGTTTCTCAGCTTTGTCATATAATGTCTAGTGACTCTTGTTGGACAATAATGCCAGGTGTATTATGGATTATCCCCCTCCAGAACTAGTTTCAATGTTGTGGTCAAAGTTATCCCACCAGAACAATGTAGAAACCTACAAAATATGATGTGTTTATTTTTAAAACTTTGATCAAAATGTTTTCATATTGATGTTTAACTGTGTCTATTTCGTTGCTAAACATTTGAGTTAAATGAAACGGTGTATAAAAAAACTTTGTATATATTTTTTCAAAATTGTCTGAAATGTCAGAAAACGTACAATGCTTCAAATATAATTGCATTAATAGTTACCTTGCTTTTACTGTTAGTAGGTATAAGAGGAAGATCCATTGTAAGAACTGGAACCATCTCGATTTTCAACAAAATAGAATTACGTAAATTTTGACAGCTTTTTGCACATAAAATGTGTCTGAAAACTATACAGTTGATGATTTCTAATATTATGTACATGTAAAAACTTGTGAAATGTGATTTTTAGGAGTATGGAATAGAAACAATTGTCTTTATCAACCGAGTTTTTGTTTTATTTTCTTCAAATTTTTTCACTAGTTTTATCCACATTGTTTTTTTGATAAGTTTTGGAATTTGGCGATAAGCAATGAGACATTTTTGTCGGCACGACATCTTTATCATGTTTTTATTTTACTAGGTGTCTGACATTGCTGAATTTTGTATATCATTGTCTATGTTATTGTAAATGACTACTATATTCAGTTGGAATGTTACAACACTGTTTTTCATGGTAATTTGCGCCACCAAATTTATTCGTGCTTTTCAACAATATTTCAAATGTTTCGGGTTCATTATTAACTAATCCTGTTGAAAAGTCTTCATAATGAACTATAAACTTTCTTCCATTTTTCATCACTTTTTAATAATCTAAAGAAAATAAGGAAAAATAATAAATATTTACTGACTTTTAAATAATATAAAATACATTAATAATATTTTTATGATTATTTATACTGGATAGCCACTTCACTGAATTTCACTGGTATTAATGTGGGTTCTGTTATGGACAGTGGCTCAATTTAAAGCTCCCATTTGTGTTGCGGAAACAATTAATAAAGAAATTTTTTTTTTTTTTTCAATTGAACAATTTTTCTTGACAACTAAATTTTTTTTTTTTTTTTTTTTTTTTTTTTTTTTTTTTTTTTGCTCTTGAGTGGATTTGAACCCAAGACATTTTAATTGCGTCAAAGGCTATTTGGAGATCTATAAAAATCATTCCAGTGTGAAGTCCCTTTTCACCTTTTCAAAGCCTTTTGTAATTCTTTCATGAAGTTATGACAAAAACCGTTTCGAATTCCAGTTTAATTTATACATAATTTTTCTTTTTCAAAAAATTCTCTAGTTTGATTTTTTTAAAAATCTTGGATGCAATTACTAATAACGATATTGGTCTGTAGTTTTTTGGCTCTGCCTTGCTCCCTTTTTTAAAAGGAGCAAGACAGAACTAAGCTATTTTAGTTAGTTTGGAATCATCAAAATAGAAGCAGATTTTATTTATTTTATAGGACAAGCAACACACTGTTATTGTAATAATAATTTTACTGCTGGCCTTCCTCATGAAATATGCATTAACAACATATGTAAGGCGAGTAACACAGAAGATAATGTTGTTTGCTATTCTAGTTTAACAAGCAACTTTCCAATAGAGAAAGGTTGCATTGTACGATTTATATGTTTTAATCGAAAGTTTATGCAAAAACCAAACAATGTGGTTGATTGTTGTTTCACAGATCAATGTAATTTGAACATAACGGAAGGAAGTTTACGTAGCAGAATGAAATGTAAGATTTGGCTTTTAATCAGGGATGATTTTTATTTATAAACTATTTAAAATAGATTTTAATTTGACAGTAATCACATGTTCAGTAATTAAATGGGGCAGGACTCGATTAGTTTTTTCGCAATCTGTCTATATCTGTTTTTTGTTTACTTGTTGCCAATGTGTAAGTTTAAATTCAAATGTCATGCAGCCTTTTTCTCCAATTGACTTTGAAGCAGAAAAACATTATCTCAACCTTCCTTGGCAGTCATTAAAATAAAAAATTTTGTTTTGTCTTAATCAAATAATTCTTTTAATGCTGATGATAACATTTTTAATTGATCATGCTATTAAAATAAACTTTTCAAATAATCCTACAAAAAGTAGTGGAAATTCAAACTTTTTATCATGCCATAAATATTGGAATTATCCGGTAAGAACAGAATTTCTGCCAAATTACTCTTTTGCTTGCTGAAAAAATTTTTGGCTCTAGATTGCAACAGACAAATTTAGAATAAACAATAAAATTTTTACCTTTAAAAGCAAAACAAATTTCTTTTTTTTTGGCTCCAAGAGAATTTCCCCTGGTGAATTCCCCCAGTCAAATTCCCCCTGGTGAATTGCCCTAGTCAAATTCCCCCTGGTGATTTCCCGTCTGGAATATTGTAACCAGAAAATCCCCCCCCCCCCCCCCATAATGTTTTGTCCATAAAATCATTTTAAATCTTTGTAGTACCATTAAACAGAGACTGAGCATCACGAGCCTAACGTGAAGCTACTTAGGTGGTACCTATAGAGAAAACTTATCTCCTTTATTGCTGATTGCAGTAGACTATTTTTATTACAGAGGTGTCAGGACTGATATAAAATAGAAATTTTGATGAAATTTTAGATTTTCCACATAATTAATTAAAAATTATTATCAAATTATTTATGCCTAAATATGGCATATTTCAAAACTGCAAACGTCTCTCTTTAAGGTACAAATTTTGTACTATGATCAAAAGTTTTGCATTTGAAAATTTTTTTTTGTAAAAGATTTTTTAAAAATATTAGAATGTTGCTTCACGTGAATTAACAAAAATGTCAAAATAAAAAACAAATTCAAATTTGTAAATCCTCGTATACTACACAAATATATCAATACAGATATATTCACAAAAATTTTCAGCCTTTCTGCATTTTTAATTCTTTAGATATTACATTTTAAGTCAGTTTGCGGAAGAATTGAAAGTGTGGAAAAAGCTAATTAAAAATCAGAATATAATACGATACTAAAATCCACCAGCAATATATCCTTCTGGTGGTTGCTGTTTTTTTTCCTTTATTGCTAGACCCTTCTCAACAGCTCTTATCTTTTTTCTTCTTTTTTTTTTCTCACAATTTAAAGTGTTTCTGTTCATGTTTTTAACATGGGTTTCTATTTTTTATCATGTATTGCTGCTTAACTAACACCTATTTACTTGACTGGTGGATTCACATAAATAGTTTTTTGACATTTAGTTCAAACAATATCATCATTAGGGTTTTGTGTTTTGCCGTGAGAGTAAACAGCTATCATTAGATAAAATCTCAAATATAGGAACGAATGATGTGATTGATCTCCTTTGACAAGCTAATTGACTTTTTAAAAGTAGCTTTTCCAGTGGCAAGATCATTTTTGTATTTACACCGGCTTTTTTGACCCAGCTATATAAAATCAAGCAAAATTAGGGATTAATGTCCGGTGCTAAGGCTTGACTTAATCGGGAATATTTTCTAAATAAACATTAAATAGCAAAATTTTTTTTTTAATTTCTGGACTTATTTTAAACTGGGAAACCAAAAAAATTTCTACACGCAAACAATAAAAAACAAGCGAGGTGTGCCTTGTAAGTTTTTGCAGTAAGTATGCTACTTACATCTGTCTTTAAAATTCAAGGTTGTGCGTGATAGAGCACTACTATTGCATTTATTTCAATTTGCATAATCGTTGCCAATTGCCAAAAAACGCATGTTGCAGTCGTGGTACTGTCTTTTTTTTGGTTCTGGTGGATGACCAGCAATTTGTTATAAAATTTCAATCCCCTTTAAACTTTCTTCCAGAAAAGAGGATGGCACGATGATTCCCTTGTCTTGAACCCTCTAAACAAATCCTCTACACTATTATTAGTTCTTGGCAACTCATTGTAAGTCCTGTGAAACATGTTCCACAGGTTTATCAAAAATTTTGGTAGACGACGTGGTGCAATTCTCCTGTAATGCCGATGTAGTTTTCCTCAAAATACTCAAAAGCGTTATCTATTTGATTAATATACATGCCACGAAGTAGATCGCCAAGCTGTTCAAATTCTTTAACGACATTGTCCATTGGCAGAAGAAGAGGGAGAGCACAAATCCTTCTTGCATGCAATGCAAATTTTTTGTCCTCCACATAATGCTGCTGATGGCTAAACTCCTGTATTTTCTTTCACATGATTTTTGACAAATGATAAAAACATTCTTTCATATCGACTTTTAAATCTTGTGCTGCTTTGATTGTGGGCGTCTCAAAATCGACGATAACATCTTCCAAGTCATTATTGTCGACTCGACTGAAGAACCTTAGGTATGTAGTTTGTCTTTTTTAGCAGGAACGAGAAAACCCAAGCAAATATTGAACCATCATGTTGATCATGTAGCGAATATATTTTGTCATAAGACTCCAGGACAAACTTTAAAAGTACTATCTGTGTATCAATGTTCTCACTCGTTTAGAAGCTGGACACCAATATCAGAAGCAAAGATAAACATTCTGACATGATTTCCTACACCACTATCAAACAATAAAAAGCAAATCATCTGCATGTGTTTTTGGATTACTAGGGACAGTTCTGGTATCTCTTCACGTCTTATTGGATTGGGAGGCATGTTATCTCATGCTTTCCGAATATTTTTTCTCAATGTTGAAGTAAAAGGAAGGTTTGCTGCAGCATCTTCAGATATATTTGCCAGCTCAGCACCAAGTATTTGCTGTGGAATATGTTTGTTCACCTACCCTACAAACTCATTGTTTTCATCCAATTTAGCTAATACTTTACATTGTCTATCTTGGCGATGCAATGAACACTCGTAGCATTTTACGTCATTGGCAAGCATCTTCTGAAATACTTACAAATGCCCATTTATTAAAAGCTTTCGCTGATCTTTTTCTGTAGTGGTGAAATCCATTTTGCTAGTTTTTTTTTTTTATAGGATACCGGTATGAATTTAAAACGTGTAGTATAATATCTAATAGTGGGGGCTTGTATTAAAGAAATTTTTTAATTAATTTTTAATGTTCTAACTTTTTATATAATATACGTTCATGTCAGAAACTTGCTGTCTATATGTTGAAAAGACAATGTTGTTTTTTTCCGAGTGTGTAAATATTCAGTATTATTAGTCAGTTTGCAATATTGTTTTCTTAACTTAAAAGTGCATATATACATGTTCCACTACCTTGTGTAGAAACACACGGCTGACTAACTAGTTTGTAATTTTACCAGATTACAAACTAGCAATTAATGAGCTGCATCATAGCTAATGAACTTTAGAAAATAACTTTAAAACCTCTATTGCTGTAAAATTGTATGGTACGTTATATTATGTTCTTCTCAAATGTTATATTAATTTTTCTGCTTTTTGCGGTGTGTAGGGTTTAAAATGATTTTATGGACAAATTATATGGGGAAAATTAACCTGGTGAATTCCCCCGGAATATTGCCCCTGGAAAATTCCCCAGGGAAAATTCTCAGATAACAATGTATATATGTTTTTTTAAAAATATTGAAATATTCCAACTATATTTATAAAAACTGGTTATTAATGCGATTTTATCAAACTAAAAAGCGGATGAGCTGATGGTATTGAAAGATCATAGGAGCATTATTTATTTACAATTTAAGTTCTGTGCATAGAAACCACAAGCTCGTCTTCATTAATGACATTAATGAAATTATGATTGAAAAAAAAAGAAATCAAAAAACTTAAGTATTTTCAAAACAGTCTAATTTTTTAATGGATTCAATATTGGTGGTGGATAAATTTAACACTGAGCTTTCTTCTTAGAATAACAAAATGGAACTATATTGATATAACAGAATGATAATAAAACTGTAAATATTTTAAAAGCATAAACTAAGTTGCTTATTTGACATGATTTATTATATTTCAATATTTTAACATAGAGCAAATTTTTTAACTACAAATATTATCCTTAAAAACAATCACATTTTTTTGCTTTCTATTTATCTTTCTATCTATGGTTTCAGAGAAACTGCTACCTAAAATTTGATATGGGATAAAAAATATGTATTTGCCAAATTCTAAATCTTAATTTTTCTGTTTAACCACAGTACTGTATAATAGCTAGGTTTTTAACAAAAAACTTATATATTGCTTGGAATAACTTTAAGAGTTACGGAATATTCTGCTTTTTTTTTTCTCAGGTTTACTTTAAATTCATCTGTAATTCACTTTTTTTTTCTTTTAAATCACGAATCTTTCAATTTACAAGTTCTTGAAGGTATGATTGAGTTGTAGGGTGAGTTTTCGAATCCTTTAGTTTCAACTGTAGATAATATAAAATGTCTTATTAAGGTTCGCAATTATTTTGGGGTTTGTTTTGTTTTCATAATAAATTTTCTAGTCTATGAATGTCTGCAAGAAATTTCTGTTAGTGTGAACAACTTATATTTTTATACAAATTTGATTCAGATTTCATTTGATTCATATTAATGTTTACAAAACAAAAGTGAAGTTCTCAAAAAAGAACTCAAACAAACAAAAAATAAAAATCTGTTACTAAAGTTCAAATAAATGAGATGTGATAGATTTAAAAGATTGATAAAATTTCTAATGGCAATGCTGAAGAATAGAATACACTCAAAGTCTGTGCAAAAATAGTTGAGGTATCAAGGTTTTAACTAAAAGAAATAGTTGACATGTTATTTTGAAAAAAAGAATATTTTTAAACGTTCCACCAAAAAAAAGTGCCATGATTTAAGACATACACATTTTCCAAGAAAACATTCATCTTAAGAGACAGCATTTTTGAAAATTTGATATAGCTGTCTCACTAGATTTTTTTTGTTTTTTTTGTTAATTTTTAAACCACATGCGTATAAGGTGTTATCATCACAAAAATTTCACAGCGAGGTTTCGAAAATAAATCGTTTTAAATGATATAAAGAAATAAAAACCAAACATTGTGGGACACCAGTTCTAAACTCGCTTAGGGAAGAAAACAGCGTAACCATTCATTTACGTTTAGTTAAGTTCAAGTGGGAAGTAATCAGAAGTAGAGTTTGAATTCTTAAATTTTGAAGTCTCAAGTTTTGCAATTATTAAATCTTTTATTAAGCAACATTTTACAAAAAGTTTTCTCTATACATTTTTGCTAAAAAAATTTAAAGGAGAAAGTTTTAACTTATACTATGTTTCTAATGCTTTGACTCTCTGTAAACGTATATTTGTTATTGTCATAGTGTAATAAATTTCATCAATGGGATGTTTTTATACACCATTAATCACTTAATATTTCTTGCTGTCTGCTCTAAATTGATATTTTGGTCTTTTTAACTGAAAAAGACTAATTGGCGTTACTTTTAAGAGGCCATATAATGTTCCTATTTTCTGGTCATTAACAAATAATGGGAGCGGTATAAAAACCATTAAAATTTAGATATTTATATTTTATAAGCGTGTTCCTCCTTCTTCAATCTGGCATTTATCTGATGCATTTTCTGTTTTGTTTCTTGATTATTCCTACTGTTACTTACCGTTTTTGTTTGCATTTTCTGTATGTTTCTTAAAGCATTAAAATTGCTAAATATATAGATTGAACTTTCAATTTTTTGAGTAATCACAGAAACATTTTTTTTTTTTTTTTTTTTTTTCAAGACATTTGTGATAACATTTTAGGTGATTATTTTATCTAGGATGCTATCTAATGGTTCATATAAATTCTTTGTAGATAGGGATATTCTAACCATTTAATATCATATATATATCATAATTTACTTTTTTCTATATAAGGATCACAATATTCTCCTTTGTTTGAGTTTTTGTATCAGCCATGCTGCTTACTAATTCAGGCTCTTTTTGCGCTTGGGTGTTTTTTGCTAGATGAATTGAATTTTTCTTTGTGTTAAGAATTTTGTTATTTCAAAAGAGTTTCCTGCACCTAACTCTTGATGAAGCTTCTAATTTAAATTGTTCTGGTGTTATTTTCAAGAAAGTTAGCTTTTCTGTACATTTTGACACATTTTTCTCGTGTCTTTTCATTTTATTGCCATGATTAATTGTGACTGCCAATTTCCTATAACTGACTCTCCAGCTCTATATACAAGTTTTACATATTAAGTTTTTTTGAACCGTTAAATATTTCCTCATTGCTTTATCATTGCTTTTGTTTCACCCAATTGTATTGAAATACAAAGTCTAATAAATTTCTACAACATATTTCAACGTATTTAGGAAAATTTCTAAACTCGTTAAATCTTTTGAAATCTCAAAAAGTCTTTTTATATTTTCAGGATTAAAGTAGTTCATATGTGTTCTTCTTCTTAAGTTTTTTTTTTTAATTTAATCAAATTAAAATTTTTATGTTAAATCATGTCACAAAAACATTAAATAAGTAATTAAGTAAGCATTAATATTATATATAAATATTAAGTAGTCATTAATTTTTATTTAATTAGCATCTGATCTTTTAATAATGGAAAGAAAGTTTACAATTTAAAAACATACATAGATAAACTATTTACTAAATGGCATAATTTTATATTTCAAATGACCTTTGATATAATGGTTAGGGCTCTGTGTTTGTCTAGATTTGGTTCAGTTTAGCGCATAATTGAATTAATGAAAAATAAGGAATATTTTGTGCGTATGTCATAATAACAGCATCTTGTTTTTGTTTCTTTTTTACGATTTTTACAAAAAATATGGTTACCCAGAATCTTTCTCCTATAAATATTTTTAAAATAATTTTTACAAAATCAGGCGTCACTTATATTTTAATGGAGCAAATTATGGAAAACTATGATGTTTTTTTAGATGTCAATCACACGTCAAATTTCATTCCTCCATCAAATTCTACTAGCAAAACATTCCTGGTTGTCATGATAACTGTACCTATTTGTACTTTTCTTTTTGTACTATTAATTTATTTTGTGTTTGAAGTAAAACAACGACAGCTTGGCATTGGGGCTAGTAACGAACTCTCACAAGATGACGGTGTGCAGTTAGCTAATCTGGAAAATTCAGGTACGCTTATTGTAGTTTTGGAGATATGAAAAAATAATTGAAGTATAAAAACAATCAAAGTTTCATGACTTTGAGAACGAGACATCAAAATGTTTGGTTATTGCTTTGATATAAGTAGTAATTAAAGAGATTAGAGAAAAAAAAGTTGTTTGTTTTTTGAATTGGTTACTTGGTATTTCGCAAACTTTAAAAAAGCAGACCTTTTATAAATATATTTTTAAATGGGTATGTTTGTAAATCACAAGTAATTTTAAAGTTATCAGTTGGCATTTTTTTAAGAAAACAAATCTCTATTTGTAAGCTTTTCAGATAACAAGATAAAGAAAAAATTCTTTAAGCAATTCTAAAGCTTTCTTGAAACTGTAGTGCACACATACATCATGCAAACTTGTTGGATCGTGCATAAGTCAATAACAGCTTTTTATTAATGTTATTAGGGAATATTTTTTTTAGGTAGTGGTGGTGTTGGATTTCCTATGCTGGTTCAACAAACAATTGCTCGTCAGATCGCTTTACATGAATGTATTGGTCAAGGTGGATTTGGCGCTGTCCATAGAGGAGAATGGAAAGGCTTAGATGTTGCAGTGAAGCGTTTTGCAACAAGCGAAGAAGCATCATGGATAAGAGAATGCGAAATATATCAGATAATTATGCTGCGTCATGAAAACATTCTTGGTGAGTAGCAAAATTCTAATAAATAATGTGATAAACTTTTATTAATAATCGTTAAAATCGTGAAGTTATGAATTCGTTAATTAAATTCATAAAAGTATGACATGACAAAAATATAAAAATATTTTTTGTAAATATTGGAACACAAGATATTTGTTATTGTATAGTCATATACGTTATCTAGTGGGGTCAGAATGGCATGTAAATTTGCTTGAAAATAATTTATCGTAACTAAAATTTAATGAGGAATTCAAAAGAGGATTGCCGCAAAATTGAAAATTAAGTTTGATAAAGATACGCCCAGTGTCCGACATGTCGTTATTTTTTAAAAAGATATTTGTCACAAGAGACAATGAATATCATGTCATCCGTCTTCCAGTCAGGCTCCATCAATGCCAGATGATGTAATAAGATTCCCAGTTGCACAAATATGGGCAAATACAGCATGTAACTCCCTAAGATATAGTTTGTATTTACCTCAAATAATTTTAATGTTTACTAAAATGTAACACTTTTCATATAGATCAAGGTCTAGAGATATAACATTTTTCGCAAATTCCCTCACAGTCCAAGTTGAAATACCTTGAGCTTTAGCTACTCGCTGGGCCAAGTATCAATGGTGTTTTAAGGAGATGTGTAGGATTTAAGTTAATGTTATCCGAAACTATAGAGTTAGTCGCACTGAATGATGGTATCTTTAGACTATCAGATGATTCCTGCAATTTTAATTTTAATGATAATATCGTATTGTTTATGGCATCAATATTATCATCGAAACTTTGCCTATTATTGCGAGTCGGAGACGCAAAAGGATTTCCTTCCAAAATGATAGTGATTGGTTATTACAGGAGAAGATTATTTGGGTGTTAAGTGTTAGTGAGAAAATATATTTAGATGTCACTAGGGAGCTGTTATCGCAACTTCTTGGTATATATGTTGGGTCAGTATCAACAATATCTTACACACAATCTACCCAAATATTGTTGATATTATCACAAAAAAGAGTTTCAAATCATTTAATTGTGACTCATCTATCTAATGTGGAGGTGTTTGATATCTTTTCTATCAAAGTTGGCATGACCTGTTGGCTTGAGATTTGACAGTATTGGTTTAGCACAATAAGTTAGCTCATGGAATATGTTTTCCATCAATTTTAAAGATCTCTGAATTCAAATCTTGCAGACATGCTGCAGATAATAGACCAGTTTAGTTTTGAAAAATATTAAGTTGCAAAGAGTTGGTTGTGTTTTTCCCGTCAGGGATATTGTCAGGAATTCAATGTTATCGCAATGAAATATGGGTAGAATACCCTTTGATAAAGTCATTGGTATGTATGCATTGTTATTTTCTGACTTATTATTGATAACCTGATTAGTTATTTTTGTTGCCATTCAAGACATTGTCTTAGAAGTCACAGAACTTTGAACTTCACTTTTTGTGACTTAAAATGGGACATTGCCTATCCAAATGGATGGGGTATGTGATCAAATCCAGCCCATCCGAACAAATCATTTAGCGGAGACTACAACAGTGGGAGTAAATGATATATTAACAGTTCATTTGATGTTTTTTTAAAATAAAATATTATCCTGCAATAAATGTTTGGCGAAATCAACAATACAGTCCGTATACTCACCATCAATTAAAGATATTAAGGACTTTGATAAGACATATAAATATAAGGTCTAGAAATTTCAGAGGAAGATAATTTGTGAGAGTAGAAAGAAGTTTATTTCACAGTTATTTTTCCCGAATAAACCTTTTTTTTTTTATTTCAGATGCCCCAGGATTTATAATTTATATTGTGTAGTTTAGCGTCCAAACTAATTCGGTACCTAGAAAATGAATACTCTTAGTAATGAAAAAGAAAAATACCTCATTATTTCGGTCTGATTGTTTAGAGAAAGCTCGATACCAATAATGGTGGATAGGTTGGTATCATCTTCTTGGTTTGAATTTCTCAAAACTGTGGTCCATATCTGACTTGTTAGCCGGTCTTGATGTTAAATAGAACTTGTTGTGACATCGTGTTTGATAACACTTTGAGTTGTTCATCTATTACAATTTTTGTAAATCTCTGTTTCCGGAAAGCAACCCTTTGAAAAAAGCCGTAAATACAGGAGGATTATATCTGTAAAGTGAGTATTTCTTCCTTTTAAAAAAACCAATGAAACCTTTTGTAGTATATTTGTGGCTTGCTTTAGTAAACAAAATTCCATTTTATTCCCCTGATTGGCTCTCTTCTTGGCGAAGAAAAACAATGATGATATTATCATATTGGTTATCTGTGATTCGTTTCGCTTCAAACTTTCAAAAAGTTATACATCTGGAATGTAATTCTGGATATAATTGATAACCCATTTGCATTTACCTGAATATGAACGGTCGTCTACAACACAATGAATGCTCCCAAAGTCTGCCCTAAAATATTTAAACATAGTGTTTATTGTCAAAAAAATTTTGAATATATATTTATATGTTCCACCTTTGGCACAAAGAATACAAGGTTAAAGAAAATAGTTTGCTTCAAATATTTAAATAACATTTCGTATAGTATAATTCTCTCAATGTGTCTTTGATTCCCCTTATAATGTCGGTCATAACTAGAGTTTGAATGTCGGATAGATGGGCGTACTGTGGAGCTTGGATTTCACTTTTGACATTTTCAGTTGGTTCCTTAAAAAGAAGAACGCGACTAAATGTACATTTCTCAATACCAAATGATTTCATCGAAGATCTAGATATACAATTTGATTGATATACAATTTGATTGATGGTGTTGACGTTGTAGAGCAAGTTTCAGGTTGTTTCATTCAAAAATTTTTCATTTTTTATGAAATATATTTCTCTTGATTTTTTTTTATTGCTAATAGATAGCTATATAAGTTTTAATTAGTCATAATTATTAAAAATTGTCAAATATTTTTGTATGATAACGATTATTCACCTCCTTGTTTAAAGTTGAATATTAATAAATTATAAATTATTATATATTAGACATTTTCTGTTCTGTCAAAATGAGATTAATACCAATTTTCTTTGAAATGTTTTATGTGAAATTCTGTGCTATTTTACAGGTTATATTGCTGCGGATAAAAAGGAGTCTGGAATGGGTATTGAACTATGGCTAGTAACACAATACCACTCTCTCGGCTCTTTATTTGATTATCTCCATGAACACACACTTTGTATCAAAGATATGATTATATTTCTTGTGAGCATAGTCAATGGATTGGCACACTTACACATGGAGGTGATTGGTACAGAGGGTAAGCCAGCAATGGCTCATCGAGACATGAAGACAAAAAATATCCTTGTCAAATCAAATAGTGAGTGAACCAAATTTAAATTATGCGTTCGTCTTGAAAACAAACCTATAATTTCACACTTGTGTGTATATTCATGGGTATGTGTTTCAAACATTTGTCTAAAAAATTTCTTTCAATTATTTTGCAATTTTGTGTGATTGCACCATGCATCGGAACATGCTTTTACCAAATTTTTTAGTAAATTTGGAATTCAAATAAGCAATGGCGGTTAGCCTAGCAATGTTTTGCTTTCTTCCAGATAACAGAAAAGGAGCAAATAATACAGTATTAATACTATATTATATATATATATATATATTATATATATTTTGTCTGGTATGAAGTGTACAATTAACCATGGTAAAATTTGATAAAAAGATCAACTTTCTAAATTAATTGCTCGAAAAGACAATTCGGAACGAAAATAAGTTGAGGTTTTTAGCCAATTTTAAAAGAGCTTAAAATATAGTTAATCGTTATATGTCTTTAAAAAAGAATAATTTGTCATAGTTTTGAAAGTCAGCCGGTCTGAAATTTTATATTTCTGAAATTTTTACGAGTCAAGAACACAATCTCGCAAGATTGATTTGAATATATTATGTTTTGGCATTACAAGATTATATGATTTAAAATAAAAACAGAAAATATTGCTTTTCAAAGGGCTTGGCTGTATTTTGCAATACTTTATAGTTCTATGTAGAGCTACCGAGATTTGCAGGTTTTCTTTTAGTCATTATATTATATTTTTTTAAAATTATTTTTGTAGTAAAATGATTGTAATCCACTTTCAATTTAAAAAAATAGTTTTTTCATGATTTCGAAACTCGGCCAATCTGGCAGAACCGTTCAAAGTATTTAAAATTTTTATTTTTAAAATCTTACAAGAAAATCTGTTTTGATGTTAAATATGGCTTCGGAAATTATGATTTAATATTACTTGTAATTTTTTGCTAATAAAGCTGATTTTTACAGGGTTACAACACCTATAAAATCTAAAATTTTAAAAAGATTAGTTTGTGTACCACTCTATCGTTAGTGTTAAATAAGCTTAGTGCAATTTAAATCCGGTATTTGATGTGAATTACTTCAGTTTAATAGTTTTAAATATTGTGTCAGGCAAATAGCACATTTTTCTTGTGTGCAACTTTTGGATTTTTTTGTAGATTAATTTTAATTATTTAGATATTAAGGACTAAAAAATTAAAATATTCTTTCCAAGATCATTGGTTTTCCATTGGTCAAATTAAATCATGGTTGAAAAAAGTAGAATGTGATAAAGATTCAGCAAAAATTTCATTCTAAAAGTTCCAATTATAACGAAAAACTGCCAAAAAGTAAAATTTCTGTAATAAAGTTTACATCAAAAAACACTGAAGCATTGAAAATCGAACTTGTCAATGAAGCAAATTCCCAAACTAAAAGCCAATTTTCAACTATGAAATTCAGAACAAATTGCAGAAATACTTTGGGCTTTAAATGCTGTTTTGTCGCTATTAATTTAACTCATGTAAAAGCAAAAATGATTTATTTTGTAAATATTTCCAGACAGTGAATGGCATTGCGAAAAACTTGCAGTAACAGAAAATGACTGATGGCCTTAGACCTTAGTTCAAAAATCTTCTCAGCGACACTCTTTCAAATATGGATTTTATTGTAGCATTTTTTAATGAGTCTTATAACAATATTTAAAAACGAGGACAAATGAATTTCCACATTCGATTTTGGTATCTTGAAAATAATAGCGTTTCATCTAGATAATTCAATTCAACGTTTATTGACTTTGCTGCAGCTTAAGATATTACTGAAAAGTTTAGCGAATCTTTATTACAGTTGAGTAAAAACAAATTGTCAGTATGGCATTTTTAAACTTGTTTAAAGGAACAGGGATCTGAAAATGAATTGACATGTCGTGAAAATTCTTTTTGATGGAAAATTGATAAGCTATCTTAATCAATGAGCAAAATTTTTGACGAACCACCTGCACACCGAGAAAAATACGAAGAAATTACTTTAAAAAAAGCACCGATCATCTTCCTCAATTTTTCTCCTATAATTGGGTTGAAAATGAAAAGGTTGCTAAACGAACTATATAATATGGACTAAAAGGGTATAAATAATTAGCTATTGAAAGATTTTACCAAAATCAACACAACCAAAAAATGGGATACTGAGAGCAAATACAAGCTTTGATCATCTTAAATAAGCTCAAAATGATCCGCTTCCCCTGTAAAAGTTGTGGGTGTTTTCAAAACCTTGCATCATAGTTAAATCTATTTTTAGTGATATTTCTGACAGGTTGGTGATGCCACTTCTTGTTAAAGCACTGGGAAATTTATTCAGAATGTTTTTATCCAAATTTATTCGAAAATATGTTGTTATGCTTGCAAAACTCTGGAGCTAACTAAAGATGATATAGCAGATAAAACAAATCAGAATAATTTGAGTGACATAGATTTAGTAGGCTCGACTTGAAACCACAAAAACGTCTAGCTGATAGAGATTTATTGTGTTCAAAGAAGAAGCGACCAAGAACAAAAACTGAAAACTAATAATGGTTTTAGGTAAAAGTTATTTTGTCAAATTTGTCGAAAAAAATGATCAAGTTGATTTATTTTTCGTTAGAAAATTTATTAATACAAACAGTGACTTACCAGTGTATGTGACATATTTTTAAATTTCTTATATGTTTATCGCATGAACGGGCATCATTCGAAAGATGTTTCTAAAGAGAATATACTAGTTGAAAATATGTATGTATGAATATATATAACTTATAAGGTTACAGTCACACAAGGTATTTCGATGATTCTCGCAGTGTCTGGAAACGATAGTTGACACATTAATAGAAAGATTTAAATCAACGCAGTGAACGGAATATAGAAATAAATTCCATTTTTTAAAAATTTCTCTACTTGAAACTGCGAATTTTGACACAAAATGCGCAGACATGTTAAGCTGAAAAAGCTTTTAAAAAAATATATTCGCCAAAGTTAGATGGTATTTTATAGCGATCAGCCAATGAAACACAAGGAGAGTTGGGCAGACATTTAGAAAAGTAAAAAATGTTTTACTTGATAAAAAAACAGGCATTTAAATTTGTATGCGTTTCTTAACGTTTTATATTTGGGTTTTTTTTTTTTTTTTTCTTGTTGAGTTGCTTTAAAATAAGATAAAAACCATTTCTTTCGTTTTAATTTGTTAAGTTTTGTGCAATTTTTTAATTCTGAAATTCTGTTTAGTGTCTGAGCTTTATATTTGATTTTTGTTTTACTGCTTTCACGGTATGATCTCTGGCTAATAGCTTTTTATTTGTTATTTGTTTTACTACTTCCAGTGTATATGATCTTTTTCACTGTATGAGTTAATTTGTTTTTATTCATTTGTTGATCGAAAGCTTTTGATTTTTTTATTTCGTAAAAAAATTTAGTGTTAAAAATATCTTTTTTGCTTGTGCGTAACAAGCTTGAGTTTTTTTTTTTTTTTTTTTTTTTTTTTTTTTTTTAACATATTTTTTGTTCTGTTTTTCTTGTCTGAAAATTCTGAACAAAATCTGTTTATTCTTGTGCTTCCTCAAAAATTTATGATATGTTTTATTATAGATATGTTTTATTACAGATAAAAATAACATAATATTCCTAGTAGCAAAAATTTGTTCACTCACCTTCTAATTTTATAGGTAACAATTGTTTTATGAATACGTGGGAAAAATATGTTTTTAAAAAGTTTTTTTCGAGTCAAGTCTCAATAAACCGTTATATAAATTTGGTAAATTATTGTTTTCAAAATATGTAATTAATCAAAATCTACACTGCTACCCGACTCATCTCAAAATGAAAAATATGGACGAATAGTCTTCCGTATCCTGGCTAATCATACTTCATTCCATGCAATACAAACTAACATTGCAGCTTTTTGATAGAACGAAATTTTGAATTTTTAGGAATAACATTTTGTTTATCCTGTCTTTCTTATAAATCTTTGTTTAAAAATTGTTGAGTTAATCACGAAATTGTGAATCTCATGTCAACTCTTATTAAGTTTTAAATACACCTTTTGTTTTTGGTATATAAATATTTCTAAGAATTGATAAAATATTTATTGCAGATTGGTTTTGATGAGTTTTAAATAATAAAAAAGCGGTCATTGATATTTTAATTTGCAGCAGAAAATATTATCTGAACGTTACTTTAAAAAAACTCCGCAAAAACACCCTAGCATAGGAAATTTCTAATTTAAGGTCAGTTGCTCACCAACACCCGATAATTGCTCTTCCGACATTTGCTCACCAATCACCTTTTATATTGGTTTTCTACACACGCAAAAGGTTTTTTAAAATTTGTATTAAATCTTTTTTCCAATAAGCTTATTTCGATTTCATTTTCTCTTTGCTTGTAGCTGAGAATTGTACACACCCACGGTCTCTGATACGTAAACGCAAACAATCTCAATAGAAAGAGAGACTTCACAAAACACCTTTTCTTTTGTTTAATGTTATTAAAAAATTGCTTTAAACTAAAAAACTTAAATAATTATTTTGTTTATATTTTTTTTCTGTAATAAATAATAATTTTGACATAATAAAACAATATAAAACAAGAAATAGCATTTAATAAAACAGTGGAGATTTATTTCGCTATCCGGCAAAGGTATATGAGAAATGAGAATCATTTGTGCAGAATGCAGGTATATAATGATTATTAGATTAAATATAAAACCGAGTTTTTTAGTTTATAATCGCTACACGGTGTTTTATGACAATCCAATAGTCATGTGATTTAGTGGTGTATCAAATTTTTTTTTTTGTTTTTTTTTTTAATGCACAATTTTATTTTTGAAAGATATGTTGAAAGGGTTCTGCTTTTTTTGTGTTTTTTACATTACAAAAAAGTTTTATGATTTGAATGTCTTTTTCTCCATTCAATTTCTGTCTAAACTATGTAAACTTTGTCCGGATTTGTTTGGGACTGAGGCCACTTATTTATAAATAGCGCTTTCAGATCTGCATTTACCGCTCAATGGTCAGGTTTTCGTTGTATTTATTCTTTTGTTGTGACTTTTTATTATTCTACTCATGTTTTTTGTGCAGCTGTGGCTTAGTTTTATTGTATTTTGATTAAAGATTTTATGTAGTTAATACATAGTTAATATAATGATTATTATATATAGGCTATTTTTGCGAGTTTTTGGTAAAAACTGCGCATTTACATTTTAAAAGTAGTACTATGATATATATAATTTCGTTTCCCTTTCCTTTAAGCTTGACGGGTAATAAACATGTTTTAGTTTTTGTTGAACTGGAAATAATAAAAAGTTCAAGATATGCTTATCTACGAAGAATTACATCAAAAAGAAAATCAAAAGCAACTCGATTCGCTGGGTTTCTAGATTATCACGTTATCAAAACTGCAAAGATGCTAACGACAGATGAAATTCTAGTGACAAATATACCTATGCTGTGTTTGTATTCTAGCAGATGGCCTTGGAAACTTTATTAAAAGAATTATTATTTTTTTATAAAGACCTTAGTTAATCTAAGTTATAGAGTATGCATATATATATATATATAGAGAGAAAAAAAAAGTGGTGAACAAATATCGTTGTGAGAAACTTTCTGGTGGGTAATTGTTGATGAGCATTTGTGGAGGTGGGAAATTCTCGTGTGAGCAATTGCCGGGTGAAGAGCTGTCAGGGTGAGCAAGTTTCATGGAATCATGCAGTGTAAGGCTAGAATGAAGCTAGCTTATTTATGGTAGCCTCTCTTATGTTAGTTACGATATAATATTTTTTCTGTCATACTTGCAGTAATTTACAGGATCTAAATTTAAAAGTGTGGTAATTTGATACAGAAATAAAAATCAAATTATAAAGTGGCAAATCATATAAAGAAATTCCACTAATCACTACTATACTATTCGCTACATCGAGAAGTCAGAGTTGTTCTATGGTGTGCGAAAAGAAATAAAGTGAAAGAAACGGAGTTTGTCGATAGTGAAAGAAGAAATCCGAAGATCCTTCACGATGGTTTTATAGATGTTCTTCAAAAGCACATCCGCCATCTTGTGTCAAAACCGAAGTAACATGGTTAAACTATAATATATTCTATCTCTCACACTCTACAGTGCGTTTCTTGAAAGTTCAAATTCGTTATATTATATTAGTTATATTTCATAGAATTTTGGTTTCTGCTAGTAAAGAAACAATAGAAAATATTACCCGGTATCGATGACGAGCATCGATCTCGTACCACTGGTCACCGATTTCGGACAAATGGGCATTGATGTCGGACAGCTGGGGAAAAAATTTTGATGTCGAAAAACGTTTTCATATTTAAAAAGACATTTTATGCATTTATATCAATTTCACCCGCAAAATCCCAGTTGAAAGAAACCGCCAAGGTTTCCCGCGGAGGACTTTCTGTCAAATTTCATGAAACTTAAAATGAAGAAAGATTTATTTTGTTTGATGCCGGTATTGGAGGTAATGATAGAATAGTAATATTCGCTACAAACCAAGCAGACGCTTATATAACTGGGTGCTTTTTTCATATAACATAAATTATTTTTGAAATATTTGCAAATTTACAAAAATCTACAAGAGCGATTTATGGAAGACGAAGAGTTTGCCCTCCACTTAAAAATTGTTTTCGGATACTAATTTTTTATTTTTGTTATTTTTAATTATTATTTTAATTTTATTCATTTTGTTTAATTTGCACAATATAGTTTTTCTGTTGATTTTTCATTGAAAAGAATTGTTTCTTGCGAAACTACATGATTTTTATATCTGTTTTAGTTTTTTCAGTAGGGTGGGGACAATTTCTCCAAGAAAATTCTTTTTATTTTCAGAAATTATTAACATATATATATTAAAATTTATAGGGCATTATTTTATTGATATAGCTATGTATATATCCAGCAAGTGTTATTTTTGAAGGGTGGCAAAATTACATAGAAGGCAAGTAACTGTCCATAGTTGAACCATGAAACAATAAAGGGATTTTTTGACTTGATTGGCGAAAAACCTTTATTTTCCGAATGAAATGAATTTGCATTTCACTGTCAGGTGAAAATTGACAAATATAAAAAAAGTGTCTAAGGGATTAAATACCGCGATGTTGTAGCTTTCGAGATTTTAATAATTTTCTCAGAGGAAATTTTCCGGAGGAAGGGGGGGCAATTTTCCTGGGGTAAAATTTCTCGATAGTCAATAATTTTCCTTTTACGCTTTAAAACATTTAATAAAATAGCAATGAAATAAACCTGTTTTCAACAACAACCTTTTTTTTCTTCGTGGATAAAGTTAGCATTGTATACACCATAGTAATTCACATACTGATTTTAAAACTAAACAAATCGTCAGTGGTCAGACATCAACTGAATTAATTTAGTATTTGTCGTAATGCTTAGGTGTATCTAAGGGGTTAAAATCTTGATTGTTAAATAAAACCCAGTAGAATTTTTTTTTTTTTTTTTTTAATTTTTCTGGACATAGGGTGAGCTTTTTTTATGTTTTCGGAAAAAAAAAATTTTTAATATGATAGTTTAAACTGTGCAGATTTAAAAAAAATAAACTACAGATGAGTCAATCTATTGAAAATAAACTAAATTTTGTCTTTAAAGTGACTACCTTTGAAAAAAAAATTACAATTTTTTTCCCAGTATGTGTAGGAATTATCAATTTTCTCCCCTGTTCTTTTCTTCATTGCTGTGGTTGAATTTTCTTTTCTTTTGGTTGGCTTTTTGTTCATTATCTCTATTATATGAATTTGTCTCCATGAAGTAACAATGTCAGTAACTTAGACATAATTGGGTATAAAATTAATTATGTGCATAATTTAATTATGGTTTTTTGTAGGACAATCTTGTTACTGATGACTTAGAACAAGTAATATGTCTATATACTCAAATCTCTAAGTTCACCCTATGACTAACCGATTTTTAACTCTTAGTTTTTTCAAAATCTATTGTGTTGGCATATAAATTACTTTGTATTTGTAGATACTTGTTGCATCGCTGACCTTGGCTTGACAGTTCTTCACGCTTCATTCAAAGATAAACTGAACTTACCTTCTGGTACAAGAGCTGGTACGACTCGATACCAGCCACCCGAGTTATTAAGTAAAGAGGTGAATATACGTGATTTTGATTCATACAGAATGGCCGATATGTATTCATTGGGTTTGTGCATGTGGGAAATATGCAGAAGAACCAATGTTTCTGGTATTATAATTATTAAATTTAATTGTTTTTGGGCTCTTCCTAAAGCATATAATTTCATTTTCAATAATAATTCTTTTTTCGTAATCTTTATGGCGAGTAAAATCAAAATTCTAAACAAATAAACAAACTAGTTTGCAATACATAAATTCAGATTATGTTCTACTTATTTTTTTGTAAAATGCGGAAAAAACTTTTTTACTTAAATTTTTTTAAAAAGTAATTAAAATATAATTTAGGGAAAACTCTCTAAAAATCGAACAATAAACATTGTTATTTTTTTTTTCTGTCACTTAATCATTGATATGACGACATTTTTAAAAGTTTTGGTTGTGAGTTTAAAAAAATACTCTGTCTACTCTATCTGGGTCAATTTTTTGAAACACTTTGAAGTTACATAATTTCTGGTTTTAAGTATTGTTCTGCGTATATTTTATCCCTGATAATTTCTAAAAAGCGCTTTTAATTCCCAAAACTTCACTTTGTAAGGATGAGTAAACAAAGATATCACCTTAACATCCTATAAAATTAAATATAATATTTGGCGCGATTTACCGAAATACATCGAATTGTGCGATGTTGTTCTGATAATATACTATATGTTACAAATTTTCGTTTGAGCAAATAAGAATGCATCGCTTAAAATTATATCGACCAAGAGGCATGCAACCACGACTATTCTTAGAAGAATGTCTTCTAAAATTAAAAAAACTAACACGTTGCTTCTAGCAAGGATCCTTATATTTTGGTTAATCATAACTGCTGTGAAAGTTTGAAAAGGCTATATCGATATTTTGAATCATCTACTTTCCTAGTTTAAAAAAAAAGAATGTAATATTTTCAATAAACTACGTCTGCGCATAAGTGTTCATAGTTGAAAGGCATATGATTTCGCTGTAATTTTTCTTCTTCCTTCCTTTAAATATTAATTATCATAAGTTCACCTTAAGAAAAGATCATGTACCGTATAAATTCTAATTTAGTGCGCGCTCTTTCGAAAATACTTTCGTGGTTATAATTATTCAATGCGCACTGAATTTTAAAGTAATAAAATATATTCTAATTTGTGCGCGAATTTCCCTAGTAGTATCTTTTTTTGGATGACATTTTTTCGTACCTGCTGACTAGAAAAGATCAATCTCTTGAATTAAAGTGAACGAATAAAATGAAGAAACTCAATAAGGTGACACGTCAGATTAAGATACAGAAATCTGGAGACCTATTGCCAATAACTATTTAATATCTTTTGCCAATAACTGTTTCAGTTACTGCGCCTCCGTGTCTCAAAAACAGAAGAGAAATCATGAGATGAACGGAGGAAAGTGTCCAATCTTTTTCCAATTATCTTCACTGCATCGGATATCGATCATGCATCAAGGATATAGGATCATTATACTTGAAATTAGGCAGGACATGACTGAAATGTATTCCACGGGCAAATATTCCAGTAGAAAATTTGTGGGCAATCTGTATTTCTATCACAATATCAAACATGACATCTATGAGCTCACTTCCAGACATGATTGGTTAAAAAAAACTTACAGAAGAGCCAAAGGACCTGCTGTAGCGCTAGTATTTTTCTCTCTACCGATTCTGGAAAATACTTTTCAATTCTATAAAAAGGCGTTTGGTTTGTATCTAAGAGTACTTAATGAAATTCTATTATGAGAAGACTGCATTATGCGCGGTTTCCACTTATCAAAAGTGAGCAAGCCATTGATAGAAGATACGTTAGTGACGTCAGAAGCATGCGCAATAACAACAAAGCGAGCGGGAAAAAATACCGGCAAGCGGTAATTCTTCAGCATTTGAAAGTTGAAAATTTTGAACTTTATTAATTCGCTCGAACATTTCAACCAATCAATTTTCTTTATATTAATATTTTTGAGTATTTTTTTCTACAAGAACGGTTTTAAAAATTATTTTTTTATATTTAAAGTAAGAACTAAATAACAATATATAAATAACGGCAACAATATGTACAAAAAAGAACAAGCACACTGATGTATCGATCATTAGCTACAACTTCCGTCGAACAACAACATCAGCTACATGATATCAACCACCAACTCCCTATGTAAAAAAAGTCGAGAGTCGCGCCGAAATAGTTGAGTGTGATATAAGCAATGCTCGCCATATTACAAAAGAAGTTTGGAATATGAAAAGCAACGACTATAAAAGCTCCACCAAAAAGAAATTTGCTTGGCAACTTATAACGACTGACATGGCTCTCATATTGGTAATATTGTTCACTTGCAAATAAATTTTGAAAATATTTTTACTGTTTCCGTAAAGTAGCAGGAGGACTATTAAAACTCAAGACCAAGATAGCCTGTCATCACCATCTGTCACATATAGGGAGCCCTTTAATACAAGAAAACGCAAGCCACAATCTGAACAGGATGAGAGTCTAAAAAACTAGCCAATTCACTTGACAAAGTAAATGATCAGATAGATTTGGAAAATAACAAAGCTAATGATGTACCAGTCGAGGATAATAACACGGATGCTTGCTTTGTAAAAGCATTGTTTAAAACTTGATTTATCTCTGAGCAAAACATGCTTGCTCGAATAAAAATTCAGCAAATTCTTTAGGAAATTCATCAAAACTATTTGAACTTTTTATCAGCAAGAAAAGAGACAGATTGTTGTTGCTAATACATATAAAATATAAAATATTTTTTATATTATATAGATGTTATTGATTTATTATTTCATTTTGCCAAGAAAATGATCTCTTGAGAGTTGAGTGATCTTTGAAATTATCTCATATATTCTCAGCCATGTTAGTACCATTGTGTGAACCTTGTCGATCAATTGCAAGTAAACCTTCTACGGCGTTAGTTTCAATTTCGTTAGAGTTTGGACAATTGTGGTTACAATATTTTTTCGTTAAAAAATTATGCAATGCTATTGACGCTTTAGTAATATTTGTCACATTTTCAACGTTAGCAATAATTGCTCTTCGAAAAATTGTAGATCATGTTACTAAAATTCCAAATGCATTTTCAATAACAAGTCGAGCAAGTGCAGGTCGGTAATTATAAATTATTTCAGTGTAATCAAATACGTTGTTTCTTGAGTAAGGTCTCATTATGTTTTTTTTTAGGACGAAACCTTCGCCTGCTAAAAATGTAAGGGTTAATTTAGTTTGCACTTGGAAAATTAAGGCTCTTATTATCTATAGCTTTTCTAAGCGAAGAACTTTTGTATATACCGCTGTCACTTTTTAGACCAGCTTCTCCAATATCCACAAGCGTATATTGATATTTAGCGTTACATATAGCTAAAAGAACAATGCTAAACGCGTTTTTGTAATTATAGAAAAGTGATCCAGTACTATATGGTGCTTGTATTATTACATCTTTCCCATCTATCACACCAAGGCAGTTCGGAAAGTTCCACAGTTTCATAAAATCTTGAGAAATATTGACGCAATCGTCACTAGAGTTAGGTAGCTTCATATACCCTTAAGAAGTTCCACAAAGCTAACCTGGTTTCTTTTTTGATTCGTGAAACACTTTCACGCTCAGTTTACAATTGTTACAATTGTAAACTGAGCGTCGCCGATAGCGAGGTAGCGAAGAGTAATGGGCGTTCAGCTGCTTAAGTTGTAGGTCTTCTTAATGACGACTTACAAATTAAAGGAGCCACTCAAGATAAAAAGTAACTAAAATTTTTGTGGAGATATTCTAAAATTTCTGAAAAAATATTGTGATTCGAATAATTGCAATTCTCTCACCAACAATTGATATTCACATTTTTCTTTTATTTTTATCTTAAATTTATGCTCTTAAAAAATCAAGAAAAAAACTCATCGGAACAAGATCTCTCATGGTCGCTTAAAAGTAGATCGCTTTTGTTGAATGGAAACTACCCTTTTGTTGAATGGAAACTACCCTTTTCTAAACTGTCTGTGTTTAGCAATGCAATGTCATTACAGAATGATTTCATATTGTCATATTGTCTTATTTTTATCATATTGGAAGGTTATAAAAAATAAAGCCTGAAACCCACTCTGAAAATTCAAATTTTGTCTATTTTACAGACCATATAAAATTAAATATAATAAAATTTTATTTCATCAAGTGAATTGATTTTGTATACAGTTAGAAAGAGTGTTAAAAACTGAACAAAAAACATATAAACACTTTGGTCTCATATTGAAGTGTTAAAGAGTTACCAACAGTTTAAGTATTTACATTATCTCGTAAAAACGGGGTTAAAATATGAGACCAAAGTGTTTAACGCTCTTTTCATAGGTATTCAACATCGATTTGTTTGATGAAATGTTCTTTTATCCTAATTGGTTCTAATCTGGTCTGTCAAATAGACAAAATTTAAATTTTCAGGGTGGGTCTCAGGCTTGGTTCTTCTTTTCTGATCATTACTCCATATACAAAAAAATCAGAATTCTTCCCTGAAAAGCACAAAACTACTGAGATTTTGCGAATCCAAACCTGACTATAGAATGTCGTTTACTCTTTGTAAATGTCATCACGTTAAGATTTCTCAATGGACGATGAAAAAAAATTTTTATCCGTTTGATCCAAACAAAAAGAAGAGAAAACAGATTTCAAAATTTCTAAACGATCTAAAAGTAAACTGTCATCTCAAAGCTCTTAAATTGGAAAATTTATTCGTTCATTTAAGATATTTAACTAACCCACATTTTTATATAGATCATTCTTATGAAATTTTTCCAAACAGTCCAAACAAAAAATAATTTCTATTTTAAAGGGAACGTTCCGGATTACCAACTGCCATATTTTGATGTTGTCAACCCAAATCCTTCAGTCGAAGAAATGGAAAACGTGGTTTGCTTGCAAAATAAACGGCCTCAGTTTGAAGAGTCTTTCAGGAACAATAAGGTATAATTTTCAACTGATTTTTTGTAAATAGTTTGATAATTAATTAATTTTTTTTTTCAAACTTGCATTCTGATTAAAAAACTTACAATGATTTCACTAAACCCTTTTGTTTATTTCGATTTCTTTTAGTATTTTCGGTAACACCGACCAATATCTTTTATTCTAAATATTTACATTTGCAATTCGTTGCTTGTCAACATTTATCAACGAGAAGCGTATACTAAGTGTCTCGAATAAAAACCTGCTTCGTACTAACCTCAATAAAACATAATTAATCTTCTCTTCTTTTAGACAATGCAATTTGTAACTAAAATGGTCGGAGAATGCTGGCTTAAGACTTCCTCAACTCGTCTGAGTGCTGATCGTCTAAAAAAGAACCTTTTAAAATTACTCAAAGAGGTTTAAATTGAATAACCGATTTTGAGAGAATTTTTATGGTGAGTAGTTACCTTTTTGGAAGTTTTTTCCAATGAAGGGTAGTTTTTTTTGGAGGTACGGTAAATACACACAAATTGATGTTTTTTTTTTTTTTTGAGATTACTATATTCTGTTTGATTTTTCTTTTTTGTCTACTTAATAATATTTCTCGCAAGTTAGCCGTCAAGTTTGAAAGAACTAAATGTGAACGGTTTTTGCAACTACAATGATGAAATTTTCTTTAATATTTTTAAACCTGTAACGCTTTGATGGTTGTATTTCATTAACTTCAACCAGCCCCTTTTAAAGCTTGTAAACATTTGAATTTTAGACATAACTCAATACTAATAATGATGAGAATAATGGTTTTGTCACATTTGTTTTTTCACAAAAAAAAAACGAAAACGGCTCAGTTTATAACAAACTTTAATTAAGACAATCCCAGTGATATTTATCCAAAGAAATTAAGGCCAAATCCTAAAAGTTTTGATAAAAATTTAGTGAAACTACTTTAAAGATTTCTTTCTAGAGAGATGACGCCTACCTGAATTTTCTCCTGTTTGCCGAAGATACCCGTTACCCGAAATTTTGAACATTCACATTCACAACTTTTTATTGGTTTTGATCTTTTCATTTATCTTCTGTTTTTTTATATGTGTAATTGGTTTTATTTTAGTAACTTTTTAAATGCTTTTACATATACTTAACTATACATTTTTGTACCATGGCCGTCTTTATATCACGGCCAGATATGTTGGTGCTGGAAAAAAAAAATGGAAGGCCAGTTTTTTTCGCGAATTTTATGAGGAAATGGTGATGAACAATACGTTTAACTTTATTAAATGAATGATGTGTGTAACAATATATTTTTTTAAAATTTTTTTTTCACCAATTCTATTATAAAATAAAACATTAGACGAAATAATAAATCTCTATAAAATGTATATAAATATATTTATATTACTCAAACAAAAGACTATCATAATAAAACATCAGTTGTAAGCAACACGAATAGTTGATTTGTCAGAAAGGTTTTCAAACAGAGATATAAAAGCACGACATCTTCTATTTAACCTATTTAAAGCAAGACAATGTTAAATTCAACTTCACAACAATTTGAAAATCATTACAAACATTTCCTTAATTTCTCATTGGCACACAGTATGTAAAATGATTGATTCTATAAAAT
>JAUZNK010057059.1:0-15293 GCA_035046665.1 Euphysa ruthae
TATATGTATATATATATATAATTGTAATAATATTTTAATAATACTCAAATAAAATAAAATTATTAAATTATTAATTATTTTGCAGGTCGGCAAAACTGTAAGTGTTTCCTTTTGATTAAAATTAATTTTGATTTTTTATAGTGCTGATTTTGTTCATTTTAACTAATTTTTTTACTAGTATAGAAAAAAAGTTAAATCATTTGTATCATCATAAATCAATTAGTTAAAATAAGGAATAATGTTTAATGATAGTAATACTTGAAAGATATACAACTAATGCTTATAACCATATAGCAATTTACACATAGTGAAAATTTCCTTTACAACCTCCTAAATTTTTTTTTCAAATTACACATAGTTAAAAAGCACCTTTAAAACCTAATTTTTCCAATGCTCTTATTAATGGCCTACTTTTACTTTAATTGACCTTCATCTTAGAAATCTTCATTTAATCCACTCCCTGTAAATTGTACTTTTTCCCCTTTTATACTTGATTACCCTACAGAAAATATTAAGTAAAATACAGTTAGCATTTATTGTTGTTAGTTATGCGTTCTAAGAGATATACTCTTAAAAATGGCAAAAATGGTGGACTGGTTTGCTATATGCAACTATAATAAGCAGTTTTGTTGAGGAAAACAAGGTTATTGAATTTGATTTGATTTGTTAAAGCAAGGTAATAAAATATGGAAAATATCAGACGGACAAGATACCAAATCATCTTTTGTCGTTAGGTAGGGTGAGCAGCAGGTTAATTTCACATGTTGAAAGTTTGTAAGTTGAAAATTTAGTTTCTAAATTCACAGATTTATCTTTGCTTTTTTATTACAGGTCCCATCATGTAATTGGTACACAGTTACTCAAAAAAATTTGTATAAATTTTTTATCTTTACAACATTTCATTGACAAAAATTCATTATGTGATGCTGTTAATATTGTTTGAAATATATCCAATAATTTTTTTTTTCTCATATTTTGGCACCCAAACAATGAGAACATTTAGCAAACTGATGAAAACACAATCCTTTTATTTAAATTTAAGACATACACATGATATTTGAAGTAGACAGCAGTATTATATATATTATTATATATTATGTTTTATTTCACACTCATTTTTGAGATTAAGTGCTTTTTCTGCTTCTTGACATATTTTCAGAAGTTATTGTGAAAATCTGCTTATAAAACCTCAGGCAAAACTAAAGGACTCCTTTGAATTTTCTCTCGTACGTATATCTGTTCGTTTATTTACAAGAATAGACTTAGAGATTTTCATGTGGTTACAAAAATTGCTGTTCAAGCTGCACATCATGAGAGAAAGTGTATTGCAGACATGCCCAACATTTTTTCCTAACATTATTGCTATGCCTAAAAATTTTATTTTTACTTTTTTTTTACAAATATATATGAAATTTTGCAATTTTTTCAAAGTCATACAAGAATTTTACCTTCTCAATATACATGCTCTCAGATCTTGCCATTTATTTTAAAGTGCCATTAGCAGCATAAGTAGAACAAATTAAAGAAGGTCTTCATAACATGTGATCCGTTTTAAACTGTAACTGCTACACTATCTCAACAGTTACAACAAGGGCATTGCAGTTGTATTGTTACTTTACTTTCATTTTCAATTTGTATTAAAAACTCAGTTTAAGGTAGTCAGACAGTTTTACCTGTATTTAACCATTACCACAAAACTTAGGCCGTTATTTAAAAATTATTTCAAAAATAATTGAATGAGTTGTTCATATTAAAATTAATGATTTTTTTATGGAAAACAAATTTTGATTCAAATTCCAATCCATATTTTGTAGCAACTCCACATCTTTTTGTCTGCCATATTTAATTGATTATATTCAGACTAAAATCGTGGAAATAATATTTTGAGAAAAATCCCCCCATCACCCTGATTTTTTTTTTGTCACAGCTTTATTTTATTTGGAGCAACATAGGTCTAGGGCAAGAGGGAGAATTTCTATGATAACAGTAAACATATTTCAAAAAATTCTCAAGTATTATTTCGACGATTGTAGATTTAAATCAGAAGTATTTGAAGGCATGATTCTCATGGGCTTATAAAAAGCCTTGCATAAAATAGGTTATAACATACTAATAGAAAGTAGTGCAAATGTGAAAGTGACATAAACGAAAATCAAATGAGAGTTGGCAAATCTGTACAATTGATTTGTTGACTACAAACTCGAGTTCATTTTGGCAAGGATAATTTATTATAAATTGTATGATTTTGCAAAAAGTTGAGAAAACCATTTCACCAGACATTGTATACCTAAGCATAAATATTAAACAACATTTATACTAAGGTGAAATATCTAGGCTGTTTTCGGTGGTAATTCAACTCCTGTGTTGCAAGAAAAGTAAATTCCAAGTTAAGATATTTCTATGTAGAAAAAACAGACATCTAGCCCTGATCTTTGAAGGTTTCTTACTTGCTCCCTCCCTGTCATCATTTTATGGAAGTTTTGAATATTTATGTCATTGAAATTCGCACTATCTTTCAAGAGTTTGTTAATTAAATTATGTGGACTCACTCCTCGATTTGTTATTGATAAAGATATGTACTGCAAATGGTGAACTATCATCTCAGAGATATATACCATGATATTTTGGAGTATATTATGTAATTCTTTTTTGATTTTTTTTCCATTTTGGAGATTTCTTTATAAAAAGATTTTAGATAATCGTATTGATGCTCAACCGAAATGGATCAATCCATATTGTTCTGGTTTGTAGCCACCTCGACTACTGGTAATAATGATACTAAGCTTTTGGACACACTTTGTGTAATTGTCATGTTGATAAAGTTATGGTATTCCTTTGTATCCTTTTTAGTTGTTATAGTTTTTTGTTTTTTTTCTTTTCAATATAATTTCATCAGAGAAACATTCTTTCATCTTGGTTTAAACTATTGAAAAAAAAAAATTCTTTCCTAAATCTCTCTGGCACATCAGAACATGTTTTCCTTACTTTATGCTTTTTCCTTTATATTCATTTTATAAATTTGATTTTTTTTTCTGTAATTTGAGATATGAAGTAGCTTTTCTAATTTGGAAAAATCTTTTTTTTTCCAATAATGGTAACTTTAATGTTAACTGGCTTTGGTAACAGGGCCTGTGCCTTATTGTTGCATTTAGCATTAGATTTTTGTAAATAAAACTAATCCTAACTTTTATTAATGCTTTTCAAGAAGTATTGATAGAATTTTTATATGACTGTTGTTAAAATAAATTTTGGAAAATTCTTTCTCATTTCTCTTTCTCATTTTTCATTTTAGTATTTGAAATTTCCATATCTTTTTTTTTTCCTAACATGTCCTTTAATAATCAGTTTTTATTTTAATACGACTTAAAGTTATGACTCAATAACATACACGTACACATACCGATGATTGTACAGATACACATGATTTTTTTGCACGTACCGTTTTTTGGCATAACTGCTTTTATGGCTGCCAATTAGTAAAACATGTCGCAAATAAATTTAGAGAAAAAAAAATGTAGATTAGACATTTTATTTCGTTTGTCTGTTTTAAAAGTTGTGTTATGAAAATCATACTCATATGTTATATGCAATATAATATAATGTTTTATCAATTTATTGTTGAATTAATTTCAACCTTATTGAATTATTATTTTAGATTGCAATACTATTTCAGATTTGGTAGGGAGCTTTATTTTTTTTATTTTTAATTGTGGAAGTAACATTAATATTTTAAAAATGTTATTTAGCCAATCACATTTTTGTAACTGTTTAAATTTATATATTTTAGATAAAATATGTTGTCGATCCTGCATTCTTGCAACCAAATGAACAATATTCATTCCTCAAGTATTTATATGAACAGAAGTTATACATAAACATGTGGGATGGTAATTCCTTGTTTCTTATTGGTTCGACTTCCATCCCTTTGAAACACTTACTACGACAAGGTAAATCAGCTGTCCAATCCTCCTTTGAGCTGGATATCTTATGTCATGAATATGGAGAAGACATGCCAATTATAGCAGGGAATCCTGTCCTCAGTACACTTAGTTCAACTTTCAAACTGAATGCAAAGCTTTTCTTAAGGGTTGCTAATGTAGGATGTATCCCTGAGAGTAACACTGAGAAAATCAAAAGTTTTAATAACAGTTTGAATCAGTTCATTGTTGAACCTAAGTCAGTTCGTGATAGTTCTGAGCCTTGTTTAAATACTGTGAAGCTGATGTCTGAATGTGATGCAGAGCTTGCAACTATTCTTGTCTCCAGAACGGCTACAGCTGGAAAATCAATTCAAATGAAAGAAAATGAAGCTAACGTTCTACGAAAAAGGTAATATTTTTTATTATTATTTTATCTTATGTTATTCATCATAGCGAGATTACAAAATAGATGAATTTAGTTATTAGATATCATTTTATGCTTGTGAAAACGGCCTTTTTCAATAGTTTAATTCTTATAATAGGTTTATTGGGTGAATGAGAATAAAAAATAGTGTTTAGAAACTTTCTTCTAGGTAAATATATTTTTTTATTTCATCATCCAAAAATAGCAATTGAAAATTTAAAAGCATTAAAAAAATTTTTTTATGAAAATGGTCTTTAATTAATGACTGGAATAGCACAAAAAAAGTTTCCATTGTTAACAAAAAATATTATGTTTGAATGTGTTAACACTTTTACTAACTTTATATCTTTCCATAAAAATATTACAAAGGGATAAGCCTGTATTTCTCAACTAATTAATTTTTTTTCTCAAATTTTTCACTAAGGTGGAAGTATATATAAATGTAGAAAAGTGAAAATTTCAAATTTTTTTTAATAAAAGTTAGAATTATTACTTTATCGATCCAAATTTATTGAGCTCAGAGTCTAAGTCTTTAATTTTTTTTGAGAGAAAGAAAATGGTGATTTACGGTCAATGTAAATTGTGGAATTCAATTATTCAGTGAGTGCTTGTATTTCAATAGGATTTCCTTGTACCATTATTTTTATCAATAGTAGACCTAATGAAATCAGTTTTGTAGAAATTCTTTGAATTTAAAATTAACCATCCTGATGAATTGCTGTTGAATTGTCTATCATTAACATTCAGCCAGTGGATCGCTTCAAATTTGATTGATCCTTTGTGATCTCTATTCTCTAACTGAAGTCAAAAATAATGTATTTGAATTTTGGTTTGTAAGGCTTTTTTGATGCTGAGTAAGCGTAATGAGGTCAAGTTGAGCAATACACAAAATGTGATAAAATTGAGCAATACACTAAAGCCTTCAAATTAACTTTAAGGAGAATGATTCTCTTGTAACAAAATTTGCAATTTACTTTATTGATGATTTTGAGAGCTTACCATCGACATTCTATTGAGGATCTGGTGAAAAATGCAGGCTATATATTCAACTTTGAAGTGGTGTTTAATTTAATTTCTTGATGTATTCCAGCGTCTAGTGGCTCCACTTTCTTTTTTATAATAATTAATTAGTTACTAATAGTAAATTTATCATTTTCATAAGTAAGTAACTTTGAAACCAGTCCCAATGTACACCACTTATGCTGCATTTTCTAATAAAATATTAAAATTTTCAAATACTTTATAAAGATTGATGAGGACACCTAAGGTAAATTAATTGTTTTTTAGTGAATTCAGAACTTGTTTATTCACTTCTAAAGGTGTGTGTACTGTTGAATTTTTTTCCTGGAAACAAATTGTTTATTGAAGAGTAAATTGTGCTCAATAAGATAAGGATAGACCCTGCTATGCATAATTTTTTCTAATATTTTTGAAAAGAAAGCTAAAATTTAGATCGGCCCATAGTTGCTAGTTTCGGAAAAATCACCAGATTTAAAAAAGGCTCAACTTTTGCAATTTTCATTGCGTCTGGGAGATTTCCTTGTTGTATTGAATACTTGGATATTTAATTGAAAACATATTTCCTTTAATATTATCAATTCCCATAGCTTTATTTGTTCTAAAAGACTTGAATGCCATCTCAAGTTCACTGTAATTCAAATCATATTTTGATTAGTGTCGGATAAATAATTTAAAAAATTGTTACTTGCTATAGGTATTTGTTTGGCAAGATTATGACCAAGTTTTATTTTTTTGGAAGTTTTATATAGAGTTTTTGCTTTAATCTTGAAGATTTTCTCAAACCATTTGTTATCCATGGAGAATTAATTTCTTTGTTTTTTAAGCAACTTGAACGGAAAGGTGATGTTGTATAATTATGAAAATTATAAATATCTAGTAATCTATTGTATTTGATTGGGACCAAACAGTGGCCGTTAGATCATTTTAAAATTTATTTTAGTTTATTTTGTTAAAATGCCTTATGAATATTTTAATTTTGTTCCAGCCAACATGCTAAGATGTATTTATCTATTTATTATTTATTGTTACAAATAATGGAAAAATGATGATGATATTTAATAGTACCTTTATTTAGGGACGAATCATAAAATTTAGTTTGTAAAAGTTTTATCAATAATTGAAATTTTATCTTAAAATTCTTTAACATTTAATGTAAGCAGTTAATGTTAAAATTTTATACAATGAAATATTTTTTTCTTTGAATCACTTTTATTAAGTAAAGCGTCAACCCCAGGAATAAGTTTAAGGTAATTGGCTTCAGGAGGCCTATAGTAGCAAGAAATTAAGATATTTTTTGAATTTTTATTAATAGATTTTAACCAACTTTCCTTGTGTAAGCTTTTTTACCAGTAAGAATTATGCTTCAAAAAAATAATTATCTGATTCTTCTTCAACTTCTCTAATAAATAAAATAGATAATAAATATATACATATTTTATTTATAGATTTTTATTCTTTGTCACGTTCTAGATGTGACAAAACTATAAGAACCTACTAATGAGTGTATCTTTGTGCTTTGTTTGAGCTACTTCATCTTTGAAATAGTGATTAGCTTATATTTCAATGACCATCAGTGGGTAGGAGTTTGAGCCACAACTGTGGCACTTATTACAGTTGATACTTTGTATAGGGCTATTGGTTGCTTTGTATGATGTAATGAAATTGTTACAATATTTTTAGAAAAATGGATAGAATGAATGCTGTGCGCCAGTTAAAAGGTGGTGAAGATATATCTTCTATATTTATAGTAAGTCTAATGTTAAAGTGATTTCAAATGAATGATTTGCCATGAAAATTCAGATTTTTTTTCTTGTAATTACATTATCATTTATTTATTTTTTATTATTTATTTACTATATATATATCATTATCATTTTTTTTATGAATTAATATATTGATTTTTCATTCATATACCCAAAAAAAAGTGATGTTCTTTTCTAATATTTGTTAAATAAAAAATGTTGTATTTACAAAGAGACTGATAATTTACTGTTTTGGAAAGATATTCTTCAGTTTTACTTGTAGTTGCATTTAATTTCTCTGGCTTATCTTTCTTTTTAGAATTTTTTATTGCTTTTATTTACATTTATTGTATAATATTTTTAAATTTATGTTTATACAGTAATTTTGTGAGACTGATTTAATCTAAATAGACCTTCTATTTTTTCTTGACGTTAAAAATATTTCTTTAATTTCATTAAGAATTCACAATTCCATCTTATAATATCCTTATCAAAACACAAAATTTTGAAGCTATAAAGAATAGAAAGTTATACCTAGAAAAAGCTAAAAAGGTTAAAAATTATTTCACTTTTCAGTTTATATACATTAAAAAACACTACTTAACCACCATTATTAGCTCCTAATACACTGGTAGTTTTTTTTTTTTTTTTTTTTTTGACATATGTTTAGCATGTTAAATTAGGAAAAATCTGTTGCTATGGTTTAAAGTTTTACATTTTAATAGGTACAAAAAGAAGATAAAATTCAACGCACGAGAGATTTCAGGACCATCCAATATTATCGGTAATTTGAAAAAAATTTTCTCTTTATTTGATTGTATTTCTTGGTTTTATTAACTTTAATTTTAGCATGTTAAACTACTGTTAATTACTTTTTTCTGAAAGCTAGCACAAGGTTTAGTGTGTGTTATGTTGAAAATACATATTTTTCATGCTTGAAATTAGAGGACTCTACAAAGCACATATTTTCCTATTTCTCCAAAAATTACCATTATGAAGAATCTGAACCCAAGACCAACACAATGACATCTTCAAATATTTTTTTAATGATTTGGAGTGGCTTTTCCAGCTTTCAAATAATTTTGATGTAATCATGCCAATAAAATTATACTTTTGTTTTGCGTGTATATGGTATGTGACTAAAGGTAGGGATGATTTTAATCTATATTTGACACTCCAGGCGAACACGCATGTATTGTATGTAAGGTTTTCCTTAAGCATATTAGTATTAAATATTAAATATTTATTTCATGCATTAAAAATATTATTGTTTCCCAGTACATAATTAACAATTAAATTTATTGCAAATAAAAATTTTGTTATATTAAAGCGTAGAAGTTCAGTGAGGGCTCATTTTTTAGCTTATATCCTTGGCTTTTCTGAAGAAAAAACAACTTTCAATTTTCATGTTCTTAAAAACAATAAAAATCTGATTATGCCCCCTCCATGACTAAAAAATTTTCTAAGAACATCACTATTTTCTTTTAAAGTAATTTCACCTTAATTTCCATTTAATTCACAAGAAAATAAAGTTAAAGGCGATTTTTTTTCACAATGGTTTGAAACTTCAACAGCAGCCTAAATGTATGGCAAAGCCAAACTTTTTCGAAATTTCATGGAAAATTCAATAATGTCTGGATTTGGGATATTTTTATTACATCAAAATCCCAAACTAGTCTGGGAATGGCACCAGGGTTGATATGGTTAAACTGTTTGTATTTTATATAACTGAAATCATTTGATGTATTATTTTTAAAAGACTTATTAATTTAGAAATAAATTTCGTTTTGGTAATTTTTACCTAAATAAAATTCATTGAAAAGTTCATAAGTTTGTTGATAAGCGTTGGGAAACTTCTGATCCATGAGTCTGTTATAAGGTATTCATAAACCCACATTTTTTATTTGTAAAGAGTCATTAATCAATATCAATGAAACTAATGTAGATTTTATGACTTCTTGTTTTTTCTATTGATGTGATCTCACTGCACAATATGTAATATTTTTTGTTTTCTAGAAAATTTTGGGATAAAATAATTTTATGGATTTTTTATGGCATCAAAAATAATGATTTTTTTTTCTAAATAAAGCTCCAACTTTGACCAAAATTATTTTTTTCACAAAAAATTTTAAGAACATGGTGTGTATATATAATGTCTGCAATCGTGTGCGGAAATTTTTTTTTTAAAAGACACATTAAAGAATTATTCCCATTTATGTCTCTCTATGGTTTTAAAAATAATAGTTTTACGCTTTAACTTAACTTATATTTTGCTTTTAAGGCACCTCCGGAGAAGTTCCACACAAAGTTTCAAAGAGAACCGAAAAAAACAATGAATATGAGCTCTTCGAACAAACCTCCCCAATATTTAGAAAATCTCTTGGTAGCAAATTTTCATTAATACGCCAAACATAGTAATAATCACAGTAGAGATAACCTGGTGATAATCTGTTCTTAATATGATAAACAACATGTTTAAAAGCTACTTTTAAAATATAATTTAATATTTGTTGGGGATAAAAGGGATAAAAAATATTTAAAATTTTTTTTTCTCAATGTTTTTTTTTATTTACTAAAAAGAATAACATATTTGTAAAAAAATAAGGCTTTTTTTTTTTAACCCTCTATGATGCCTCAACCACATTAATTAATTTTTAAAGTCCTGTTCCAACTTTAAAGATTTCGGTGTATCTATTTGTATTACCATGTAATACCAATTTTTCTCAATTTTTAATTAACTGCAGGTTTAAAACTAAGCAAAGAAATCTGTTTATTCCGATATAATTACAACTTGCTTGTTTTCTGTGTGAAAAGATTAAGTAAATGAATCAAAATACTTTTCTGCTAAGATTTTTACTCATTTAACTTTGATTTTCAGGGACAACATAAAGACTTCTGGTATTGTAAATAAACTAGAAGAGCACATCACTACATATCATGTAATTCATTCTTCACTTGGAAGGGCTGAATTCTTTGAGTTTAAACTGAAAAACCCCTACCCAGATGACCAAGGTGTTATAATAATTACAGAAGACGTAGAATTGCAGTAAGTTGTTTACTTCACACAGTGATAAATTTTTGATTCTGTAAATAGATCTTAAACTTATTTTAGCAATTTATTTCTTTTCTCAATTAACATAACGATAGAAAATCGCAACCTTGAAAAGCTGGAAATGTTTTATTAAAGCGGTGTATTTGTTAAATAATTCATTTTTAAATTGGATTTTTCAGACCCATGCTGTTTTTCTATCCTTGCTACAATCATGGTCAAAATATTACGAGACTTATAAGCCATTAGGACATCTTATCAATTTTTAAAAAAAAATACCACAAGCAGTTAATTGGTATATTCAACTTTAGGTTTAACTTTTGATTACTAGAAACTTAGAAATTAATGTTTTTTCTTTTCTTTGCTAGATCTAAGGGATGAAAGTGACAAGTCCATAGTCATATGGTTTTGTTATCATTTTTGCGATTTTGGTGAAGAAAATCACTTACAACATGAGTCAAATGTGAATTTGTTCTAAAATTTGATAAAAGTCTCATATAATATGCACATGATTGTTGATCTCAATATCCGCTCATTACTTTTTTCTGAATTTTTGCTTGAAGCTATGGATTAATAAGGCAAATGATGTGATAGAGCTGCATTTTTTTAAAAAATTGTTGTTAGTTTGATTTTAGAGTAAACAAGGCAAAAATATGGACCAAAAATTTTTCTTTTTCGATTTTCTAATTAATCATATTAAAAATTTTTCATGAAGTTGGATGTAAAATATAAGAAATAAATTGCCTATCCCAATTTTGCAAAAAATTTTCTCTATAATCTGTAACTGAGGCAAAAATAATAATTTTCAGGTTTTTTTTTTTAAATTTGTTTAATCTTTTTTTCCGATTTTTTATATTAAGTTAGTTTTTCATTAGTTTGCTACCAAGGTAAATTGCACTACGAAGGATTTTTGAAAAATTTTTGAATAAATAAGGCAAAAATAGACTAAAAGTCTATTTTCTTTTTATTTTTAATTTTTCTCAAAATCTACCCATTAATCTTTTATCATGAAGTTAGATCTCAGAAATAAATGACAAGCTCCAGATATTCTTAGAAATTAGAAAATTTTTTTTGTTTTTACTAAAAACAGGGAAAACAAGGCAAAAATTGTCATTTGCAAGTTTTTCTTGAGATCTGGTTAATAATTTTTTTTTCAATGAGGCAAATGATGTGATGATAATGGATAAGCGAGACAATAAAATGATTTTTTAATTTAGTTTGTAATTGGTCTTGTTTTATGTTAAGAATATTTATTATAGGGTTGTGTTGAACACCATAGAATGGCGTTATCATAGACAAGAAACTGGTATTCAAGGAGGTATTTTGTAATTAATGTGTATTGTTTGATTTTGCTGAAACTTTATACTTTGTGAAATGATGGCTATTTTAAAATTTTATCAGGCTCAATCTCAAATCTTCTAAACACTTCAAGTATGTCCCAAAAATAAATTTTTGTTGAAAAATAATATTATGAATCTGTCGAATATTTATTTGATGGTCAAAGATGTTTCTTTTTCTTTTTAAATTTTATCCTGGTATTCTTTTTCAATTCTGATAATGCTAAGGAAACATATCTGGTATTTATTTAGTACATTAGCTTTTTTGGATATTTTCTTGGTTTCAGGTCTCTTAAGCGTTAAAAGTTTCATTTTGTGCAAGATTGCACACTTAATTTAAAAATCCAGTTTTATTAAATTTTGTTTGTTTTAGATGTCGAAGAGCAAATGTTTACTTCTTCAGAATCTGATGGAGTGAAAATGTTTGTACGCAGCAATGAAAGAGTTAACATTCCGCTTAAGTTTCAGTCACTCACTGCTCACAATGTTACACCTGAAATGGTAGTTTTTTTTTTATCATATTGTTTTTTTCATATGTATAAATATTTTTTATAAATTAATTATTATAGTTACTGATATTTCTGGAACTCCATTTTTTTTCGTGATACCTAGCTATGCTGAATGTTTCAAGTTTATCTTCTGAAAGCCAAGTCTTCTAAAATGTACAAATACTAGCTGACTTTTAAAACATACCCATCATGTTTTAAGGAACTTACCAAATGCATAACCAATTTAAATTAATAATTTTATCCTTTGATTATTTATTAAAACTTTAGAACACTATCAGTGACTCAGAAAGATCTACCAAGTTGGTTTGAATTTTTTAACGTCCTGGTGCAAGTTTTGAAGTCGCAAAGCCTTGCACATGTTATGAAGTCATTGCAGTTTTATGGCGCCCATATGACTTTATAAGCTGTTTTTATTTTGCACATGCTTAAACTTTAGGTGCTTGTTGAAGAGCTAAGCTTTTAAATTTTAAATTTGTGGGCAAAATAGTAAAGTTTACTTTGTTTATATTCTTTTATTTATCATGATGTGTCGATAATATATTAGATAGCAGATATAGTAAATCTATCATCATATTTGATATGTGTTTTAAAAGGACCATGCGTGTATTTATATAAACTGGCCATTAAAAACATATGCATTTCATTTTTCAAATTACTTTAACACAACTTACACAGGCTAGATAAAACCAAGACACGATAGCCCGATGACACGATTGCAGTAGAGCAGAAATAAACTTGGTTGAAGCCGCATGAACGAAACGCAAAGCAACAATACACCACTTTTCAATAAGTCCGTACGTTTTAGGAGGCTTCACTGTATAATTTAAAGTTAAACCTTAGACCTAGCCTAGATATATACTATAAACCTGGCTGCCATGTTATTAATTGTTGTGTTTATTGCAAATATAACATGAAAATCTTTATTTATGTTTATGTTTATATTTTGCTAATAAAATCAGTGCTTTGTATCATTTTTGCTTCTGATAAAGTTGATATAAACTTATTTCAACTTATTTGGAGCTGAGACTCAAAAATTTAAACTTTTTTTCTCCTTGTAATATCTGAAAATCAGTTTTTTAGCGTTTATTTTTGTTTATTAGAAAAATTTCTGCTCTTGTGGTAGAGAGGTTTCAGTGTTATTTAAAGGTATCTTAACTTGGGACAACCATATTTTTTTCCTAATAATGATAATGATATAATGTCATGTTATTATCTTTTTAGGGACCTTCTCATCCTTTGCATGTAGAAACAAACCAATATACATTACAGACCTTTGGAAATGATACTACTTTATCTTCAAAGTCAATTAAGGTACAAACTATTCAGTTGATTTGTTGATTTTTGAACATTTTTAAGCATAGCTTTGTTACATAGGTTATGTAGAAGTCTTAGAAAGCTAGAAAACTGCCATGAAATGGTTAAAACATGAGAGTTAATAACCCTGACAACCGTAAATGATTATATAAGCTTTGATATCTTATTTATCAATAGAGAATGGTTTTATTAATTTGAATATAAACGAAGACCGAAATTTAATGAAGTCCTTTCACATCTCTAAATGTTTGTTATTAATTTTACCAATAATTTTAGTATTTAAAATTTAATAACAAAATGAGGATTTATTTATTTTTATTTATGAATTCCTTGATAAAAATTTATTGACTGAATTTATTGAAAGAAGTATTTGGATAATGAATTCTATTTGAATATTGGGAACAAATTTGGCTATAAACTTAATCATTAATAGAGCTTAACTGGCTATAGAAAGCCTTGCTATGAATGCATTTTATAACTTCTTCAGCAAATGTTTTGTTATTCTATAAATTTTTACTTCCTATTTTTGAATTAATTATTTTTATGTCTTTTCATTATAATAATATAATAATAATCTTATCGCTCGCTAAATGTAATATAATAAACTTTCAAAGAAATAAATAGAAATCAATATGATTGTCTCATGGGAGGAACCAAACTCCTGACATCTGGTTTGAAGAGCTTTGGTTTTCAATCCAGATGTTTGGAGTTTGATACCTCCTATGAGACAATAAAATTGGCTTGTGTTTATTTATTAGACAGTTTATTTAGCGAAATTAGATCATTGCTATAAGTAGATAATTATATTCCAATTCATCAATATACTTAAAATTTTAATTAACTCTTCTGAAATGTTTTTAATTGTTTCTGTGTAATTTTTCATGATTCAAATTTCAATGGTAATTTTTTGAAGTAATTTGAAATTTTTACAATGCTAATTCAATATTCTAACAATAATTTTCATAGAAATTACTAATATTTGCGTATTTAAACACCAAGCGAATGAAATTATTTTATATTTTCTATGAGTAGAATAAAAGAAAAATATTGAGATACATCATTTCGACATATTATTAAATTAAGGAACTTACAAAATGTTTTTTGATTAAACTAAGACAATTAAAGATGTTAGCTGGAAATCATGCCTTTAAAAGCATGCTCCTTGCTATCATTTAAGATATTTTGTACATTTTGCAAGTCAGATGTCAGTGTTTTAAGAAGCTTTTTGACCTTTTTCTAATCCCTCTGTGTTTTACTTCATACTTGAAAGTTTCTATAAGGAATGCTAGTAAATTTTCAAATCAGAAAATTTCAAACTCGCTGACAATTCATATGTATCCTCTGTCACATATTTCCTGAATCTTGCAAATTATTTCTCACAGGAAAGTTGCTTATAATTTCGAAGACTGCCATTGGAAAAGAATTTTAAAGATTTTTTTTTTTTTTAATTTTTTATTTAAGGTAAAGTTTATTGGTAATGATAGCAAGCCTTTAGCTATATTAGTTGTAAAAGTGGAGCTCCATCCTCATGCAATTGATCAGACATTTCGTTTTTATCATCCAGAACAAACATTCCTAAAGAAATCTATTCGTCTTCCTCCAATCCATACTCTTCCAGGTAATTTATTTGTAATAATTTTTTATTTTAATCTTTCAAATTATATGTATTGAATTTCACAAGAAAACAGCTGCTTATTATAGAATTTGTAAAGGACAGTTTGAATAACGTTAAAGCAGTCACGCGCTATCAATTTGGTTGAAATCTCACATGAATGCCCAAAAACTGTAAAAATATATTTTTCTCATTATTTATTTATTCTATCACATTAACAATTAAAAATTCAAGATAAATTTTATTTCAAAAATATTTGTGTTTGTCAACTCAGGCATTAATAATTAATAAGATATAAAACACATGTCATGAGTTATAAAATTTTATTGAGCGACGTTTCAGGAGTCATGCTGCTCCTATCATCAG
>JAUZNK010057070.1:0-15291 GCA_035046665.1 Euphysa ruthae
TATATTTATTATTTACAGTTTAATTTCTTTTTTACATTTGATTCAATAGAATGTTCGTCAATAAAATTCAATTGACCCTTTTATAGATTAAAATCGTTCTGAGCGATTCCGCTCAGAACACAGAGAATATATTATTTATGGCTATTTATTTTCGATTCGTTTTGCATTAAATTATCAGCAACATAAATAGATAAAGACTTCTATATTAAACCTTCTGGCTGTTGAATTTTTCTTAGTCTATTTTATACCTAATTGTATATACTTTTATCAGATTTTATCAGTTATCAGATTTCATCTTTTTTCAAATGGCCTATTTCCACTTTACGTAGATTTCTTGGAAAATAGAAAAAAAAAAACCGTGTTTACATTTACTTTTAAAAATATAAATTTTGTTAAAAATAAGAAAGGAAAAAATTACGTTAAAATTTTAGCGGTTCGCATAATGGAAATTTGCGGAATACGCCAAAAAATCAAGCTGCCTAAATACACATAAAAAATTTACAAGGGTGATTTCATATAAAAAATATCACAATCACATAGCGATAAGCATTAATGCAGAACACCCCTTAACTTTAATTTGATCAGTTTAATAGTGATCTAGGTCAAAATTGGAATATATTCTTAAAAGTATTTAGATAAAAAAAAAAAAAAAGAAATAAAAAAGAAGATAAATTTGATATTTTTTTCGTTTAACAAGAAAAAAAATTGGATTGATTCCAAAGTCATTTAAGTATTTTATTAGCAATTTAAGGATCGGTTTGGCTGTAACCTTCAAGGTGCTGAAAAAATATTTCTAGAAATTCAATTTAACTAAGAATTTATAGTCTACAATTGTGTAAATTGGTTCAAAAGATTGGATAACCGAAACTAATTGAATTTGTGATTGTGTATAAAATATGGAGTTTGCTTTTCCAAAATCAACACAACAAGTCAACAAAATCAATTGACTCCTGAAATTCATCACCACTTAATGTTTTCAAATCTAAAAAGGTAAATAACAGTAATAAATAACCTATCTCTATAATGATAGCCTTAAATTCCTTATTTTTACAATTAATTTACGGATTTCCAACGGTATTTTACAAATTTTTCAATCAAGCATTTTCATTGGTTGCAATAAAAAATAAACAACATGACGGACTCGAAAACAACTTGATGGAAAGATATCGGTATCGATATTGATTGGTGGGTTTTAAACAATGGTATACTTTTACATTGGTCCTTTTTAAACAATGCAAAATCTATAATAACAAACCAAATGTTAAACACAAAATTTTGATAAAAGACAGGTAGCAAATAGCTCAGTTGGCAAGGCGTCGAACTATCGATCAAAAGTTTACGAGTTCGACTTCCATAACAGGAGAATTTATTCATTTTTTATGTTATCTTTGAGTTTCTGAGCAAAACTTATAAAATCAAGAAATATTTTCTATATATTAAAATCCAGTGTATTATATTTATATACAGTATTAAAAATAGTTAAAAATGGTATATGGTAATTGATGATAAAAGAAAACTGCAAGAAAATTCAACAAACAACAAATTTTCTTACGCTACCAATAATTAACAAACAATAAAGCTGTAGCTAAATAAAAATAAATTTTCTTTTCACAGAATTTAAATTACTTTTGATTGGGTTTTGATCTATTGGAAAAATAGTTTATGCAAAAAGAAAACAAAAAAGAAAATAATTTCCTGGTATATCACATATACAGTGAAATGAAAATATTGTTTTTAATTTAAAATATACTTTAATTTAAATTGAATTTAAATTTAACTTACAGTATGAAACACCTGCCTTTGTTTAAAGACACGAAATTAAATATTAAAACAATTTGATGTTTACATTCGAATTTAATATTAATGATTCTTTTGTTAAACGTTTGAGTAAAATTCTCTGAGGACATTATTGAATTTAATTTTGGTTTAGTTTTGATTTGGTAACTAACAATAATGAAATCATATCTTATGTTCTCGATTGAGTTATTCTCTACGTGGGAAGGCGAGACAAAGTATGAAAAAATAAGCACGAATTTTGGCCTGAATTTAGGATAGAATTTACTACCGAATTTTGGCTCAAAAATCTGCGGAGTCATCAAAAAGTAAAAACTTACTATAGAGTATTTTTCGCGTTGTTGCCAAATGAGCTTCAACTGCAAAGCTCGTTACGCTCGCTTTTTGCTTTCGCAATGACGTAATCTTCACTGGAAGCCATCATTAGTGGCAAAACAACACAAGCGTGAAGCGAAGTTTACGGTTAGTTACCTAGCTACCTTTATATGCAGTGCTAGTATCATCGTTATATATCTAATATTGAAAGCTATTTTGTTTGAACTGTTTTACTTTTTTGTTCAATTGTTATAATGGTCCTTTCTTTTTCTGGATATGGCTGTAAAAAACAGGCACACTGACATGATAACAGAGGTCACGTGGCTTTCACACATAGATTTCCATTGAAAAATAAAGATTTTTGCAAAATGTGGCTAGTAACATCGGGAAGAAAGAACTTTGTTCCAACGAAGCATTCCTACATTTGCAGCAATCATTTTTTAATCACAGACTGCAACTTCTGCTTTTTTCAGTGAAGAAAACTAAGAGAAAAATCAATAAAGTCACTGCAGTTCCAATCATCTTCTCCTCTGTCGTCCGTTATCACCAATTATATCAATTTTCTACCTTCTCCTTCATCGTCAAATATTAATGTTAACAATAATTACCAAGAATCAAGGGAATCGCCAACAAAGCAAAAATTTAAAAGAAAAAAAGTTAAAGTTTTGCAAGAAAAGTTAAGAAGAAAATAAATATAAATAGTTTAGCTTAGGCTAAGCTTTGCCATTACTGATTTAAAAGAAAGGGAATTATTGTCAAATGATGCAGCAGCAGTATTGTCAGAGAATTTTTCAGGATTAATTCATGAAGTTTTTAAAAACTAATTGGAGAATCAAAATGTAAAGCAACAAGGTCATCATAGGTTTAGCGATGAGATTTGTTCTATTTTTTTAACCTTACATTTTCATTCACCACGTGCATGTACTCACTGGATATCAATCATCAGTCAACTATTGTGAAAATTATGTTATTTCTTTTATTGGTGATAAACTTAAAACAGATACTAATTTTGATTAAATCTTGTGCTTTGATGGTTAATGCCATGGTAATTAAAAACAGTTTTATCTATGACAGAAACTCAGGTCAATTTGTTGTTTTTACTAATTACGGTGAAGATCTGATTGTTGTTGAACCAGAAACTCCAGCAACTGAGGCTTTATGGTTTATGCCAGTAGGTTTACGAGGTCATTGGAAAACACCTATTGGTTTTGTTTTATGTATTAAAGTAAAAGCTACCGATTTAAATTTTTTGCTTTTCTGTATATACTTTACAAGATTTCATATTACGTTATTTGTGTTAAAATTAGTACTTTTGACAAAGCTAGTATTAACTTTAATTACATTGTTCGTTTGGTAAAAACTTTTCAGAAATTTTGAGTAAATTTCAATATAACAATCAGTCCATTTATGTTGTTCTCTATGTTTGTCAAATGTTAAGGCTAGCCAGAAATGAAATTAAGCAGTTTAAACATTTTTATTGATGCTGATGCTACCAAATAAAACGTTACGAGGTATTACATAAAAGCATTGTTTGACTTACAGCAAGATGGGGGATTGAAATTTGCTAACAAACTATCCATAGAACTTGCTGAACTCACTCGCCATAAAATGAATGTAAAAATCATCAAATATCTGATGGAGCACGTTATTGAAGTTTTTGTGGTCGCTCGTCGTTAACAATACAATTTGACTTTCTTTTGAATTCAAACAAATATTCTTTTGAAACTTTTTAGATTTCATGTCTGTGAATATGATGTTTTAATTTCAAAAACTAATAATGCAGGTTAAAAATTTTAATCAAATTTTTACATTGGTTTTATTTTTATTAATGCTATGTTTCAATTTCTGAATCTTAAAATTTTTCGTTGTAGCGTTATGCTGGCTATCGAATATTATTAAACATAAAAGGCCGCATGTCGAACAGGAGGACGCCTAATATTATGATTCAATTGTTTTAGCATACTGTGTAATGGATAGTAGACAAAAATTTTGAATTTTGGTAGACCATATGCATTATTATTAAATTTTTATTATTAAAGTTATTTAGCTAATAGGTTTTAATTATGGTCTCATAAACAAAATATTCTTTTCCAGAAAAATACAGTTTTCTTGAATAATTTTGATGCCATTGAGAACTGAAACGCATTGCACTGAAAAAGATTGAAGAAATAACCTTTATATTTACAAATTCATATTTTAAAATAAACAAATGTATAAATAAATAATTAATTAATAATTAATGTATAAATGAATTTAGCAGCCTCAGGCTGGAGTTGATAAATTTATATAAATAATTAAGTGATATGTGTGATATTAAATGATATGTGTGATTCAAGTTCTATATGATATGTGCTAGCATTTTTCAGTTAAAAATAAAACTATACATTTTAACAAATTCGTATTTTAAAATAAACAAATGTTTGCATTTTTCAGTTATATTTGGTTTATACATTTTTGTTTGTTTATTTGAACACGATACTTGGAAGCACATCTTTTGCAAATATTTTGCAAATATATATATATATATATATATATATATATAAGATCATAAAAGTCCGTAAAATTCATTATAATTTTCAATAAAAATTATGAAAGTTATCAAAAACTCACCAAAAAATTTAACTTTCGGTGACAAGAATGATATTATGTACCATTTAACAAAAGAAGAATACAAAAACATTTTAATGAATTCTATAACCTGCACTTATAAGAAAAAGTACGAGGAAATAAAAATAAAATAAATTCCTTGGGAAAAGTCATTATTAAAGATTCAAACGCATTCTCTCGAATGAAATTTGAACAACTCATTTATTACGCTGAAAGCCCATAAAGAAAAATTTTTGGACAACCCAACTGTTGTTAATAAACCTTGCAAAAAACGAATTGTGTTTAGCATCAGATTGGGAAACACTGATAACATAAGAAAAATCCAAATTTGCTAGCTGGCATGATCATCCACAGACTAACTGGTAACAAAGAAGTAATAAAGAAGTTACATAAACTGAATCACACCGTTTAATATGCTAATATACTTTTGCAAAACAACGGCCGAGTTAATCATCGCGGTAAAGCTCCAAAACAGTTGAAAAAAATTACTACTTATGCCGCTCCAGACAAAATGGTTTTTTAAAGGATCTAAAGATATGTTCGACCCTATTCGCAAAAACATGATGCCTACAGGGTTAAAAATATGATACCTACAGGGTTAAAAATTAAAATTTGCCTAACAAGATTGTCACAACTCTTAAAGAAGATCGAAAAGCTTTTGTATTGTTCCTAAGTAAAAATGTTAACCTTGAAGAAGCAATTAAAGATCAGATTACTTCCCTTCCACTGAGCATCGCTACACTAGACGGATATCTTAGAAAAAGTTTAAAATCTTTGCTTCTAAATCACATCATTGAAGAAGCAGGTGCAAATGCATCGAAAACCCCCATCCTCTCGATGCATCATTGATGGAATGGCAGCTATACGAGTGAGTGATTAAACTTAGAGAAACTTACAATTCTTTGATGGAAACTTTATTCAAAACAATTACTCCTTCGTTAGATTGTCAAACAATTTCGGTCGTAATGATTAGTGACGTATACATCTAAATATTATTGTTGATGCAGGAACTAGTTTGAAAAGAAGTAAATCGTACAATAGAGTAGAACTACGAAGTTTGAATCAAAACATGGTACAAGGCACAGTTTGGAGCAACTTATTTAACCACAATAAGAACAAAACCGACCTACTGAGGCTTGTGGTTACTTTCTGAATCAAGAATAGAGATCAATTTAGAATACTTGTCATTATAAGCAATGTGTGTGATACATGGAGGTTTTCTTTCATTGCAATGGAAATTTTATTTAATTGCAACCACCAGGAGGCCGATACCAGACTCATACTTCATGTAAGTTTGTTACATACTAATGCTGGTATCCCTATCTAATCATCCGTATCTTTGTATCCAAGGATACAGATGTTTTTATTTTAGTGGTTTACACATATACTAAACTGAAACCAATCAAAGACTGATTCTTAAAGATAGACAACAATAAGTTTGTGAAAATCCAGAAAAGTTGTCGATCATTTAGGTGACGAGGTTTTTTAATATTTTCCACATGGCAAGTCTAAGGAAGAAATAGTCCAAAGAAGGGTTAGAATATATAAAGCCATGAAAACGAAATCACCACTGTCGCTACCAGCAGATCCCGATTCTATGATTCAACATATTTTATCAGTTCATTTTCAACTGTGTTACTAGTCACAATGTGGCATTAAAATGCTAAAAGAATAAGGTTTTGAAGATTTTGCATGGTGTACACCACAGGATAAAGAAAGTAACATTGTGAGGTTTGTACGCCACAGGATAAAGAAAGTAACATTGTGAGGTTTGTACGCCACAGGATTAAGAAAGTAACATTGTGAGGTTTGTACGCTACATGATTAAGAAAGTAACATTGTGAGGTTTGTACGCTACAGGATGAAGAAAATAACATCGTGAGGTTTATACCGGTACGTTTAAAAAGTATTTTAACCCCCAGTAAATTATTTATTGATTAAATTTATTTATTCTTATCCTTTCCAAATTTTTTCCCAGTACTACTCACTTTTATTATTATTTATTGCTTATTATTTTAATAAGGTTTATTGCTTATTATTCTTACTATTCATTTTTATATATCACTTTTAGTATTTTGGTATATTTAATTGACTGAAAGGATTGAAGTTATTTTTTTTTTTCAAATGTACTTTAAATATGAAGCACAAAAGAAATCGGTGTAACCACATTGTATTTTTAGGTACACAGATTCGGGAGTTTAAGAAACAAAGAAACGGAAAGAAAGGATAACCAAATTCTGAAAAGGAAGACATCGATGTCAACAATGATGAAGAGTGAGATATCAATTATGTCTATTTTGGAGATAATCCGATTGTGATAGTGACAGTCATGATTCTTTGGTCACCATGAACTTAATTTCTTACATATTCAATACGAGTTTCTTATTATTGTTACGGTCTAGATATAATATAATTAGATTGTCTTCATGTGATATTTTATTGTTTCTAATGTGAGGTTTTCCCAAAATTTTATTGTAAAATAGCAAGTGATAAAGAAAAATATTTCATAACCTCAATAAAGAAATCTTAGAGACCAACAACTAAATTGACAAAAACTTCATTATCATTGGTATAACAAAGATTAAGTAAAGCCTTGTTAAATTTTAAAAACGTTTCTAGTTTTGTTTCATCCCCATGAGATGTTAGAAAGAGAAAAAGATTAAATTAAATAATGCGAATCATTAATTGCATAAAACAAGAAATTAAACAATTATAATCTATTAACCCAGTCAAATTGATAATTTTGTACTTGATAATATCAAACAAATAATTACAATTACCAATTCTGTATTTAAAGTAACAATGTTTAAAATAAGTGAGAACAATTTAAGCTCAAATGAGAGAAAGACGATACAGTGTACCTAGCGGAAATGTAGCTATACCAGGAAATCAACTTCTTATCTCGTTAAAAAAAAAAAAGAAGGAATTTCATTGCATACGATGTTTACAACATGGTAAGGAAATACTAGACCCAAATGCTATTATAAACCTTATAAAAAGAATCGTAATAATACACTAAAAAATAACCTCTTTTTATATAACAACACTGATATTTTGTTATGGTTAAAAGAGTTTACTAGCATTATTTTAATAGAAAGAATTTCTATGATAAAATAGAATAATAATAAATGAGTAAAAAAAAAAAAAAACGTGTTAAAAACTATTAAGTAAAATATAAAATATCTTTGTACTTCTTTTTCTTTGAGAGATAGAAAGGGAAGGATTATATAATACAGCTTTTCTGAGTCAGACATAATTTGCTTTTAGGAATTAAGAAAATACTTAAAACAAAAAGCTGGTAAAAGAATTATGAAGCAGATGTAGACCACATTAAGCAAAAAAAAAAAACAACTTCAAGTGACGTAAATATAATGCAGATGAAAAACGGGAGACATTCAATCTTCAGCTTTCTACAAATCTTCAAAGTAATGCTTGCTATTGCAATCATCATTGCGAATTTTGTGGCCATGTTAAAATTAGTGCTGAAAGAGAAATTCCTCACCACACCTTGTTTGTTTCGAAATATCTTGTTATTAAGCTTTTTATGTTCAAATATATTTGTCGGAACCACAATCTCATTGGATATTATCTTAGAATTAACATTTGGTAAAAAAGAGCCACAATTTTGGATGCATTTTACAGAATACATGTTTACGTTTTGTTTATTAACATCTCTGTTTCACAGCTTGATAATAACGCTGAATTTTATCACCAGCACTGATTCTGTTAAAATATACGAAACGGAATTAAAAATGGCCAGCATAGCCTTTTTTATGGCATGGTTTTTATCGCTGGTCCCGTCTGTGGTACCGATTGATAATGTTTACTTCACTATTGCGCTAAGTGGTATCTTATTTATTGGTAACTTTTCGTTACTTATTATGACGTTTTCGATTTCAAAATCAAAACATACATTATATAGTATTTCAAACGAAAAGTTTAATTTTCACGCGAATACAGGGCTGTTAAAAATATGTAATCAAAGAAGAAAAATGGCTGCCGTACTTACCGTGTTTAATATATCTTATCTATGTTGTAGTTTGCCTGCATGGTTGCGTTTATTGATCATTTCTGTGCGAAGTGGAGAGACATATCATGGCGAATTACTATTTAGCGATGTAGTATTTCTAATAATTTTAATAAGGTGCATGTGTGATGGGTTAATATTTATATTCATTCACGGATGTAAGAAGAAAGCGAGGAGACCAAATTTTTTATTCACTCGGAGAAAAAGTGAAGGAGAGGCACAAATTATTATGGCACAAAGCAATGAAGAACAAAGAGAAGATGAGACAGAATTATGACTGTAGTTCCATATTACCACAATGTTAAACCAGATTAAAGTTTTAATTAGAAGGTTCAGAAGCCTTTAATTTAATCGCCCAGATACCAGACATTACCTGAAAAGATAAAATTCTTACCTGTTTACAAAAATTTGAATTTCCCTTTAGAAAAGTTTGAAAAGATATACTTCGAAAATAATAGTTTTTTATGTTTTCACGCCATAGTTTAAGCAGACAAACTACTCATTGGAGTGAAGCTCCTGGTGCAGTTAGAAATTGAAGTATTTGATGCCTACATCAAAAGCTGAGTTGGCACAGTGGTAGGACGTTTGACCACCGATCTTAAGTTTACGAGTTCGACTCCCACCTCTAGAGGAAATTTACTTTCCAAGCTATCTCTGAGTTTCTCAACAAAAACGCATTGCGTAATGCAACACTAACTCAATTTGGTCAGGATGTTTGGTGGACGAATTTCATAGGCGGAAATGGGCGTTCTAAGTACTCCAAGAACTCCCACGTGGAACCTTCTGGAAATGTTGTCTCGGCAGTTTGTTGGTTCCCACGTCAAATATAACATCTCACTATCATTCACTTTCTCAATGCTTGACCGGATTAGGATCAGAAATCCGAAATTTTATTTTATGTAATTTTTATTTCTTGAATAAGGCTGAATCAGAAAAAAAAAATATTCCAAATTTCTAAATGGAACCACCATTCTCCCATCCTTTAAAAGGAGCCGATGATTCCCATTCTCTCATCGACTTAACTTTGACAATAAGAGGATAATTTGTCATTTACTTACTATGGTAACTATGGTTACAATTCTCTCAGGAACCTTCATTAACAAAAAGTTACCAAAAAGCCAACATTGTAAAATAATCAGTAACAAAATTTTCTATTAAATTTCATTTGAATAAAACTATGGGTTCATCTCAGGATGAGTTAAACCCCGGCTCGCTTAAAAAAAATCTGGTCGCGACAAAATTTTGTAAGTGTCCATATTGGTAAAAATCTGAATCCAATAACCCTACTTCAATTGTGAAAGAAAAGAAAAAAAAACCAACAGGGAGAAATGCGACTTTGGCTCGTATTTTCAAGAATTTATTTAAAATTTAACTGACGTTAACATTACTTTTCAGCTTTGTAAGAATTTTGACAAATTCACTATAAAATACATCTTCATTTTTTTTCTATGAACTAACACAATTTTAAAGAGGACATGGACATGGATAAAATAAATAATATTAAAAAAAAAAAACGGTAAACAATCCATATTAGGTGTTAGACAAACCTACCAGTAAAATAAAAATAATAGGTAAGCTAAAGGGAAATAATTCAAGAAAGAAGCTCCTTGATATTTTTAGAAAAGAGATTAATGTCTGGGTCAAACATTTCATTACCATACAGTAAAATGTGCCCTAAATTAGTATCAGAGAGATTTGATATACTTCCAATTAATTCAAAGTTGTCAAGGAGGAGTATCTGTTTTGAGTAAACAAATGGCAGCGCAAGAGAAATTGTCCAGTGATTTCAGATTCAAAGGTTCCCCAATTATAAATAGGAACACGCGTATCAGCAAAAGTATTACGATATTTATGTTCTTTTAAATGACTAAAGCCAACTCTTAAACGAGTGAAAAGCATTCAGCCACGAGGATTCATTATGTTAAAAACGGGAACTGGTTTGGCACGAATAAAACGGAGAAAACGGAGAAGAGATTTCTGAAAAAGGCAGACGGATATACAAAACTTTATAACAATATCAAGTTTTTTCCATTCTTTTGTAGAAAAAGAAAATATGGAATACTAAAATTTTTGTATTGAAATAAAAAAACATCAAACATATTACGATGATTAATATTTCGCAACTGAACAAACGTAGGTAAAAAATTTATTAAATATGAAGAGTATTATCCCTCACTATATTATAAAAGAAAACAAAACTGCGGTACCAAGGTCTATCCTGAAAACTCTCTAATCCAGGGTCCCGGTAAAGTTTAACACCCGATGTTCCTCTTATAGCTCCTGTTATTGCAAGACAATCATTATGTGGATTTACGGATTATGCAGATTGAAATTATTTACAAAAATTCATTATACGCTGATCATATATAACGTCGGCATAATCTAGATAGGGACGTACAAATTATTTCTACAAAGTCAGCAAAGATTTTCTAGGTAAAGACCTATACCTTTATTTGTCTTAGAAATCTTATCATTTAGATGGAGGCCAAAAAAATATTTATCTTATTTCACTTGCAAGTTCACATCCTTTTATACCTCATAATGCGATTTTAGTCATCTATTTATAACTAACTTGCCAAAAAAATTTTTTGCAGAAAATATTTATCAAAATCACCAAAACATTAAAATTACAGCTCCAATATCATACCTCGTCTAGAAAAAATTTTTAGATAAGTTCTCGAAAAAATTGCAATGTTATTTTTGAACCAAATTTATCCTTTTTTGGGGGTGGGGCACTATAAAAGTTTGAAAATGATTTAAATTTTAAAAATGTTTGACCTAAATCCTGGAAATGAGAAAACATAACAAAATTATAATTTTTATGAGACGGGTCTGATGAAGTTTTTAACTTAGCGCATACGATAGATAAGATGCTAGTGTCTATATTCCAGCGAAAATGGGCGCAAAGCTGTAAAAGAAGACTTAACGCGTATTTGTCAATACTAATATTTATTTTCTTAAGAATTCAATGCTGTTAAAAATTTTTTGGATTTTTGGGGTCTGAGAACTTAAAAAGTTTAAATATGATTGAAATATCAAAGTTATAACTTTTATGAGAAATGGTTATGAAAATAAATGACCTAGATCCTGGAAAAGAGAATTTCTAAAAACACTAGCAAGCGGTTATAAAAACTGCACGGAATAAAAGACGGTATAAGACAGTTTTGGCTTTAAAAGGAACTCTATAATCCAAAATATCCACAAAATGACAGTTAAATTATTATCTGACGCAAATGGCCTGTTTAAACTCAACCACCAGCATAGAATTATCATCAAATGACATTATTTAAAAAAATACCTCCATTGAGTTTATCATTCGCAAAAAAAAAATGAAATGAAATATATATATCCAGTTTCTATAAAAGCAAAACACTTGTTCAAACACTTTATTATAGGATTACGCCTGTCCACCACACATTTACTTTGAAAACCTATTCAAAAATGCAAAGCCTGAAGCGAGTTAAAATGACTTGGGCGAAATTAAACAAAAATAACAAAAATAAAATCACCTATAATAATATTACAAAAAAAATTCTCCACACACAGAGCACTCAACGAAAAAAATTAAAAAAAGACAAAGTAATATATAAATAATTGGGGACGTCTATAGTAGTATTTTCTAACCTTGATAAGCAAAACAGATGAATTAATTTTGATGAATAAATTTTTGTGGAGGCCATTGCAAAACTGGACTTTGTGAATGATCAATACAGCTCCATTTCTATAAACCGTTTCTATAAGTCATTTCCATTTTAAATGCATTTCGAAAAATTCTTATCTAGAATATGCCCTTCTGCCTGTACTTAATTAGATAAGTAACACCAGTTTGTAAGGTAAAATCTTCTTAATAGAAATACCAGGTTATCAATATGACAACTTGATAAACAAAAATAAATAGTATTTCGTCCTTTGGTCAAAACATGTGTTTGATAAAAATTTTTAGAAATTATTGTTTAGATCATCCATGAGCAAAACGTTAATGTTCCAGCGTTAAAACAAATAACAGATAAACAAAAAGGCTTCAGCTTGTATTCGCTGAAGTTTTTTTGGAAGTAGTAAGTTTTCACATCTAGTTAGGGGAATGAAAATCTACCTTCTGTTTACAAATGAAAACAAATAAAAATAAGGAAGTGCTTAATGTTTTTAAGGTAGGAATTAGTTCTTAAGTCATTAATCTAAATTTTAAAATATTTTAATAAGAAGATTTTATTTTAGCTGAACGGGGAGCATCTAGTAGTGCTAACACTTTGGAAGAGGAATATTTCCTACAAAAAGAGTGCTCTGAGGTTAACAAATGCTTAAAAAAATATAAAGCAATATAATTAATTCATTAATTAAATAATTATTTGAAACAAAATAAATTTTTTAAATTAAGGAAATCATCTAAGTAGCTAATTAATGATGCAAGACGTTTAAATGCTATTTTATTATGAATTAGCACTAATTAGACATTCCGTTGTAATATCGTTATTAAAAATTTCGTTTTGTAGGTAATATTATATATTATTGTTATATTAGTATTTTTTTATTTAGATCGACTACAAAACTTACCTGTAAAAATGTAAAAAAAGCGAAAACGAGCTTATAGATTTGAGCCAATGTTGCAGAAAAAACATACCTGCTTGAAAAAAATATATGAAATTGAAAAAAACAAACTAAAGTAAATTAGACTATTTTCATTTTCGATAGAGGTCATTAAAATACAGTAGGAGTCAATGAAATTAAATATTTCCGACGTTTAAAGATAAGCAACGGCACAATCTTGAGTAAAGATTCAAGGATATGTTGAAAGTTGTTATACAAAATAGCTTAAAAAGATTGTCGTCAGTTCAACAACTGCTCCATCTAAACCAATTAGTTTGTAAGAAAGTAATTTATAAAGTTTCCGTGTTAAAAGACCAGTGCAGGGATAATGGGAAATAGTTTCACTCTCAGTAATACAATGTGGAAATTTATGAAACTTATAATCTCTTAAACGTCTAAAGGCAGTTTTAGACGGATAAGATATTTATAACTTTTGGCTGATAAAGATTTGATGACACCAAAATTTGTAAAAATTGTTAAGTGTCGGGAAAATGCCTATTGCTATTAAAGCTTGGTTTCAACTGTGGTTTAGTGTGAGATAATTTTGGTTACACAGGTTGTTTAATTTGAGATAATTATTTAACCCAAGTGGGAATAAAATCGAAAAATTAATTAATGGAAAATGTTTAACCAGTTTATACCACAGTGGAAACCAAGCTTTAGAGATTTCATTAAATGAGCCTATACATTGGATATTACGAGAAAAACTTTTAACAGGCGGTAATACGGAAAGAAACTGATGGCAAATTAGTATAAAAAAATTATTAGAGAAGTAAACTAACCTACAATCAATAATACTTTAAACTCTAAGGCCCTGTTATAGCTTTTTACGAGAAATCCATTTGATTGTTTCATTAACAGCTAAAGCATTTTTATAATGGATTCGATATCTTTACAAAAAAATCATCACAAGGTTGATCATTAATATCATCAAAATGGCTCAGATGTGGTCTTATATGTACATATAAATAAGAATGAAGATAAAAAGTTTTATTATTATTTGATACAAAGTAATGTTTCGTCTTTTTAAAATTAAAACTCAAAGTTAAGCTTACCAACAGGTAATAGACCAATATTTCTCTGGAAAGGTTTTACTATCACAGGAGTCTGACAAAAGAATACATGAGTATGCTTAGTATGCTGCTAGGTTCCTCTTATGTAAAAAAAATACCTTCAAAATTTTTATTTAATTTGGATGCTGATGCATAAACACCGAAGACAGGGAGAGTTTTTGATATTATCAGAGGTTATTTATATTGATTTAAAAATATGAGTGAGCCAAGAGCAGAACCTTGCAGCAAAATATTGCTAACATTTACCCAATATAATGGCTGGTCATTTAAAATAATTTTCTTTTGACATATAAATAATTGTTTATTCCATAAAATTTCAGTTTTTTTTTTCAAATCCATAATATCATTCTTTGTCAAATACTTAAGAAATGTAAAAATATGCACCTCTGGAGAGAAAAGAAACCATCAAATAACTTTAAGATTTATTTATAGAGGAATATATATTCATAGTTCTTGGAAAGCACCGTTTAGACATATACTATAAAATAAATTAGGTTTTCAAACAAATGACAGTTGCATAAGCTATACTAATATTTACTAAAGATTGACTTTGCTTAAAACAATATTTAAATTTACAGGTTCAGTTACAAACTAACAATGCTTATATATAAAAATTAAAAAAAAAAAAAAAAAAAAAAAAAAAATTAATTAAATGGCAACTTTGCAGAATTATTGAAATGTTCTTAAAATGCATATCGGGAGTGTTGTATTAAATGGTTAATCTCGCTGATATATATGTTTAGACTAATGCTTCCAATATTATTTAATATATATAGATTTAAAAACAAGAGACTGAGATAAGATTTAGTTTGTTGAAAATATCTAAATTCATTTCCAGTTTAGATGTCCTTGTGATTAAAAATGAAATGTATATCTTGAAAAATCTATATA
>JAUZNK010057081.1:0-11047 GCA_035046665.1 Euphysa ruthae
GGGTGGGGGTGGGGGAGAGGGCTTTTTATACTCGAAGTGTGGAATCATACCAAAACTTTTTGAATTTATTTATTTCAATTTATAACTAACCATTTAAAAAAGAACTTGGTGCACCACAAAAAAACTCCATAATTGAAATTTTAACTCAAATTTTGTGCATAAAAATTTACTACTATCTTAGATATAAATACGAATTTGATCACAATGATATGCCGCATACATGATATATACTCTGTATTATAAATCCTCACTGTCAAACTTTTTTTTTATTTATTTTAACTACAACTGCATATTTAAAAAAAAGACTTGAAAAACCATAGGCGTTTCAAAAAAAAACGTCACTAGCGGTCAACAAGTATTCCAAGTATTTAAATACGAAATCGATTACAATTATTGTTGTGGTGCACAGGAATTTGAACTTTCTGCAAGAAGGTGAAAAGTTTATGAGGGTGAGCATAGACTGGAAACTAGACAGGGCCGTCTTGCTCCGGTTTTCATCATACTGTGCCTGTCGGTATGTTTCAGTTGATGTAGCATGTTGATAAAAATATAATCAGGTGAATGGCCTTTGGAATAATATACATAAAGAGGATAAGAATTCGTAGTAGCCTGTGATATTTGTTAGTGTAATTCACTAGCGCTGGGGTACAGCTCAGAGTCTGTGAAGTTAAAATTCCTGAGGTGGAGTGTAGATAGCGCTTCAGTGGCTTACTGTAAAAATCCACTTGGGGCAAAAACTTGAAAAATCCCAAATAGATCTGCAATTGATTTGGTTGTTTTTTTGAGTTTTTATTCTTAGTCGACTAGAGGCAAGCTTTGTGCCAGAAATCCTGAGACCGCACCACCCATGATAATTGGAATGACGGGTGCTGTGATCATGTTTGCTAAGAGGCTCGTTCCAGTGCCACCCAGAACGAGGCCTATCACAGTAACCTGGACATCAACATCATTGATAATTTTGACAACCCAAGTATATTCGTTTACAAGGTTTTCACGGGAGTCAATCTCGGCCTTTAGCTGGTCCTTAAGTTTGGCTACCTGTGTCAATCAGTAGCCTGCCCCAGACTCAGGCATAGTATGGGTTTCGTTTAGTGTAGGGTATAGCTGAGGGTATCGATCTACTTTCTCCATGTCAATCTTGCAATGATCATTTTTTTAATATGGTCATTTGGCCCTCTAAATACTACGTAACTCCCACTCCTGTCCTTTGATCATCTCACCGGTCTTGACATAGTGATGTGGCTTTTTGGAATCTTTCGTCTTAAAACTCAGAGGCATCTTTCCGTTGATTTTTATTCTACAGTGATCCTCCTTTGGGAGTGTTGCAGTGGTGAATATGGCAAACCTATTCCAATCATCATGTGTGGCAGTGATATACAAAACAGAGTATTTCTCCAGAGAGTCCTTAAATGTTGCCACTAGCTTAGTCGTCCCATAGAAGCGTCAATGGAGAGAGCAATAAGCCATCCTTTTTTTGAGAAATACCTCCATCGGGTGCAAAAGCTTTATTTTCTCTCCAGATCCTTGGTCACTGAAAGACCAAAAGGTCTTTCAGTGACCGTTTGTTTATAGTGCCATCGGGCATATTAACATGTCCAAATATATTCATCATTTCTTATCTCGGCTGCTTTTGGGTGTATGAAGCCCCATTCTCTGCATCTAAATTGCAAACGTGGATCAATATGTGTGTGAGATAGATCAACTATTATGGGCCTATATTGTTATCTGGTTGTGTCGTTATAGACATCCATATAAAAGCGATTTATGGCACTAGGGGTAATTTGATAACGTAAGCTGTGGGTTGGTTTTTTGTCAGCTGAAAACGGAAAGAGACACATGTAGTCCATTTGTAAACGCTGGCGTCGTGTATCTTTACTTCCACAACACCATTGAGATACGAGGATGAGTGTATTTCTATTGTGGTGACTCCAGTCTGATCAAGTGGTCGAAAAATTGATCGCTCTGCCTCTTCTATCAGATCATCCACAATGAGAAAATTCTTCTTTTTATGGGTCAAGCTCCATTGGTTATTCAGGAATAGTAGTGTAAGTTGTAACAGGAAGGCTTCTGGCTTTGAGCACGGTTATGATTTTGCAATACGCTGGTTGGTCTGGCTGGTACCCACAAAGGTATAGTGCTTCATACAGGTTCCACCTGGAGCTGTAGATCTCGGTAAAATGCTATGGCAGCAGGGGGTAGCCTCTTCAAAGTTTTCAGAGAGCATTCGATCATGTTTAGGGGGTCGAACTGGAAGATCTATAAGATCAATATTTTGAACTCCTAGAATGCTACCAACTCCACCAATAAGAGACCATGAGAGATAATGACGATGGACCATGGACCATGCTGTGCAAGGAGGTCTCAACAAAGCATGGGACATTTTAAACCAAGCAAGATGTGAGATAAATTGTAAAAGCAGAGAACTATGTCACTTATCTTAGAGAATAGACCATATTTGGATGCTTAAAAATGGCACCAAATTTTGTTACTCTCCCTAATAAATATCGCTCTGTTTTGCCAGGATAACACGGCACAAGAAATTACTCAGTTAAGATTGGGAGGTGCTTCTAATAAGTGCACCCTAGCATGCACCTGTTATAATGTTATGGAGAAGAACAACTTGCTGGTTCTTCCCTCAAAAGAAGTCTGCTTGACCCCTGGGAGCTATCACTCTGCGTCCACGCTAATAGATGCAGTTAATAAGCTCCTTAAAAACACAGGCCTCACGGTCTCAGTGAATATGGCTACAATGAAATCATCTATCGCAATAACTATCAATAATGCTCTTTCAGGGACTTTATTTGTGTTTTTGGGTTTCACAGTAGGGACAAAACTCAATGCTCAGACCCATGTTAGTCCCAACCTTTTGGTCATCAGTGGAAGCTTGAACTGCATTCTCATCTATATCAGTATTATCAAGAATACTAACATAGGCAGTTTCCTAGTCCCTCTCCTGCAGACCATTCCACTGGGAGATGTCAGTTCTGGTGACATAATTAACTGGAGGGCTAGTGGACCTGTCTACAAAGCTCAGCAATTGAACTCACTCTCATTCTAATCTATTGAAGTAGATGTTAGAGGCACACACAGCCATAGCATAGACTTCAACCGATGCAACCTAAGTATTCGAATTGGCATTCGCAATACGAAATGAGAGTCCAGTAAAACTTACTACTGATACGAAAAGCTGCCACTCTCTTCACCGCTATTACCAAGCAGGTGGATCATTGCCTCATTATGTCCAAAGAGGCACAGGCTTCTTTGGAAATCTTTGGGGTGGAATCAAGCATATGGCAGTCCCTGGAATGAGAAGCATTGCCAAGACTGCTCTGCCAATATCTCAACAAGCCATCTCAGCAGCTCTTACCAAAGGGTGAAGCCAGAGTTTATGTTGATTGCCACCAAAGCATTGACTGGAGCCACTATTAGAATCACCATGCCTACTGGCTTGTCAAGCGAGTATAACAGAAACCCGCTGCCACAAATTTCACGATAGAGCATGTGGCGAAAGAGAAGGCTCTGTATCTTATGGACAGGACACTTCTTCCAGCAACAAGAAACGGACAAAACTCAGTCTAAACTGAATGATATATGGAGCGGTACTCCGCCAAGCCATGTTAATGTATCTATTATTCGTGCATCATCGTTTGAAGGGGATATAACACAGAACCCCTAAAACTTTGCAAACTATAGATTCACTCGCTAAAACTGATCGTTTCTTCGAGAGAGGTGCGTGAGATTTCCTACAAGCCACTAAAAATGGAATAAGCGTGAATGGGGCCTCTGTCACACGAGAGTGTCTTTCCCACTGGATGTCACCAGTAAGTCTTGGGAGACCAACAGCAATCTTATCGACCTTGCAAGTTATGTGGGAGGCACCGCAATTTACCCGCTTGATTTGACAGCCAATGGATCACAAGGTGCACTTTCCTCCTCACTTTCTGGGTGTCTTTGCTGTTGACAAACTACCAGATCCTGATAGAGTCACGACCATCACCTCATTAATCTATAAATGTGTATCATGCCAGATCCCATAGAATGGTGTTGCAATAAAATCATATAAAGTGGAGTGGTTCGACTTGTTCGGTCTACCACCAGACGCCGACAACATCATAATAGGGCATCGTACATTCTTTCAGAAGTGGCTTGCTGAAGTTTGCCACAGGTTTGGCATCAATGGTTACAGTTATAATATTGTTGGCCTGCAGGCATTGTCTGTGTGGACCTGTAGGCATTATGCACTTTGGTTCTGTAAACACCGTGCGAAAAAAGGATGGTGGGCTTCGACCCTGACAGAGCAGAAAATGATCTGCTCACTCTAAGTCTTTTAAAACTTTAAGCCGATGTGGCCTATTTTTTTTTGCATTTCTTACTTTAGCAGTGTAATAATGACTGAGCAATTGCACCAAGGACCGGAACGAGGAAGGACAGAAAACCAGTTCCATGTTAGCCATTTTTTTAGAGGACCAAGCATTTTTCGACGTTTGTCAGCCAAGTCTGTTGCAAACTTCATAACTTCTTCTGTCTTTGGTTTGTTCGGTTTGCTGCTGGAATACTAAGCTTACCATTATCATGTCCTTATTTTGCAACAGTTGGTGAAAGGAAGCTGGTGCCGTTTTCAGCACGTAATCTCGCTCGTGCCTTGTTCCTCGGCTAGCGTTTTCAGGTGGTGTTTGTGTTTTCGTAGCGCACATTTAGATTGAGGCATATTACAGATATATCCTCATGCTTGCGATTTGTTCAATATAATATGACTCTGGTTGAAGATCTTAACACCAAAATGTTAGAGGTAGACTACAATGCCCAGTAAGATTAAATGTCTGGGCCTCTTGCTAACACTGATAAACGCCGATCAAATTCTCTATAGCTCTGGTGCCAAGACTGGAAGACCGCATTGTGGTTTGGTTTGGTTCTTACCGCTGGACCTGTGAATCTCCATATATAAACCGCATAATTACCCGAACTCGCTCAATCTGCATGTTGGAATACATGGCTTTGTTAATTGGCAATGATGGAAGAGAAACACAAAACCAAAAATTTGATATGTAAAGAGCTTGATATTGTTCTCATCAAAGCTTACTATGACTCTGGAGAATTTCAGGGTATTACCGCGCTCCATTCGAGACAACCAAAAGGCGCTGCCTCAAAGGAGATGATCCAAATGTGGTTTTCTAACCAAGAGGTCAGGAGGTATATGCAGACAAGACCTCCTTAGGAGGTCTTTGCCCATTTTACAGAGAATTGACCCAACGAAATCTACCAAGCCAATATTTTCTTTCTCCCACGTTACAAACTTGGTCGTGAGACAAGTATGGTTTGACAATAGTAGACGTGGTCTCTCGTTACAAAGCTGCCATAACATTGACCTCAAAGTCAGCAGACGAAACTGCTGTGGCATTTACTAGCATATACAAGAACATACCACTTGTATTGCCAAGTTGACTGTTGACGACGGGCATGAATTCAAGGGGTAGCTTATGTCTAAACACAGTGTTTGAGTCTGTTGAGAACAACCAGGCCATCATCAATCACAGGCTTTTGTTGAGTCCTTTAATCGTTGTCTGGCTGAGCGACTTTTCAGGGGGCAGCCACAACAAGAACTAGACAGTGGCTGTGACAAACGTGAATGGTTAGCACTTCTACCCACTTTAGTGGAAGACAGGAACAATACATCAGCATGAATGACATTTGTAACCGTGAAAGCAACAATGTTTGTATCAGCACGATGGTATACATTGCTATCAACGAAGAAGACCCAAAGGATATTGGTCACCGACTTGTGACCGATCCGTGGTAGATGTATAAGCCCAACCCGATTTTGCACAAGATTTCAGAACTTGGGCAACCTGCCCTCTACTACACTGCATTCTCAAAGCATGAGTTTACAAATTCACAGCTGAGATCTGTGGCTCATTAGGATAGATATTCTTTGTATGGGCTATAATCCAGATCCATCATAGTTTGTGTCATTATCTGGAACCTATATTGATATTCTTGGTGTGGATCATTTTCCGAATTCAACTATTTAAAGAAGTTTGGGTCATAATTTGGATCCCGGTATTCACTTTGGTCTGGAAAGTCCATGGGGTTAGGAAATGGTGTCATCGATTACACGACAGGCATGTGAGTTGAACATTCCGTTTATAATGCTCTTGTCTGTCTTCCTCCCAGTCGATACTGAAGTTTGACCATCATATTTGTAGCCCTATAGCAAGAGGTCGAGGCTGCACTTTTACACAATTTTTGTCTGCCTCATTGATCATTTCCAGGACGTGGCCAACAGTGAGTTTTTCTTCGGCTTTTTTGTATTTTTACACCCCTTATGTTTGACTTTGATCACATAACGCTTCTACCTTGCTTTGTTCAGGGCAATGTTTGAGGCTGATATTTGCAGATATTTGACCCGGCCATTCCTCCAGCATTTCGTGTGGGCCTTTCTGATCGCCCCATGGGGGAATATGCCCAGTGTCCACACAACATATTACTTGAAAATTTTGGCAGGACAAGTAGTCGACTATGATCTCGAGCCTTGACTGGGACCTTACAACATTTGTCAAACACTATAACCTCATCAAGATTGTTGAGTCTATGATCTAGATAAGTAGGGCCCCGCCCTTCTATTGGCTTTGTAAGGTTGACGCAGAAGTAACGATCGGTAGTTTGAGTTTGCGATTCCAAGCGATGGCAGGGGTTATCTATGTGTGACCATGGCAGGTCGTTTTCTGGATTGTGTAAAACCAGCTTTTTGGGGGGAATGTCTCAGCATCCTTCGGAGCGCGACATTGGTGTATGTGAGGACGAATGCCCGTATATGAAACCACTGAGCCCTTTTTTTGCCATCCTTATATTTGATGTAGCGGATATCTTCGGTTTTCTCAAAGTTCAAAAGCCGATCTTTACAGAGGTAAGCAGTTTCATTTTGGTCCTGAATATTAATGCTTAACTCGTCATCATGCCTAGGCATTTTACAGTGAACGGGATGGCTAAGTCTCTAAGTGGAACTTTTATGCTGATTTTGGGGCCAATGCTATAGAAGACCTTGCGGACAGTGTTTTTCATGCCCCCAGAGTCAAGTAAGTCTGATCTCTATTGTTGTTATCCATCCCTTGTTTTCATGCAGGTACTCTCCCACGTGACTGACTGACTATATACGGATGTGTCTTTGGATCGAATACCCAAGCGGAGAACTGGATTACACCAATTAGGGTGAGGATGTCACTAAGTAGCACACCCTCTACGTTTGGTCGACACATCATGCACGTCGGGAACCCATACTCCTGCGCAAGGTCAGTTGCATCACCAACCCCTCCCATGGAAGAATCTTCACATGCTAGATAGTCTACTCTCATATCCAAATCGTGATGTTTGAATGTTTCTGTTGTGGCGTCTTGGCTGTTCCGTACTTTAGACTCGACCTGATGCGATTTCAAAACGCCTCTTTATTTTGTAGGGGTCAGCCTTATATCTTCCCGAACGGATAGTCTGTAACAGCACCCATAGAGTGGGTGATTTTGTGGTGTTTGAATTCTAGTGAATAAGCTTATGACTCATCCTCAGGCTTATCCCGATGGTCTGCTCCAGTTTCCTCTTTAAATGCTTCATTAATGGCTCTGGATGTAGACAGTGATCTCCATAGCGAACCATCCCTCCCCACAAGAGCCTGGCCACACAGCTAGAGTTTTGTGGTCGAGGGAATGGTCTTAACTGCGAATGCAATCATTATTGCCCTTGTCCTCTGCTCAATGGGTTTTTGCGCTGCAGTAGAGTGAATTCATTTATTGCCTTATAAGGAATAAATGTTGTGCAAAACCTGTTTGGAAATGCTGTCCAGTGAGCGAACATGCTCAAATTTTGGCAGGTCGATTGGAATTTCTACCCAGATAGATTGGATTTCAATCTGGATGTTACCCAGAACATTGAGAGCAGAGCAATCGGCTTAACCTTGAAGGCAGTCTCAATGACAAACATGTCCTCACATGAGCTTCTTGTTGAAGCGTTCTAGTTTCCGCCAGAGTTTGGGCATCAACCCAGTACCTACTCAAGACATATTGTCTAGGATGTAGTTGACGACATAGCGAACAAAACAATTTGTGAACTTGTTGTCTTTTTCTGGTTCTAACATCAGCCCTGGTTCGCCTTGTTGTTGAGGAAGCGGCCAAAGCTCATAACAAATATATATCAGATTTTTTCTACCCTTCCTCCAAATTTGCTGATGGATACCATGATGATACCTTAATGCAGTTGTCTTCTTCCTCGGTCACTCGAGCTAGGGGTTGTTTAGCTGACTTACCTACAGCAGTGAATAGCTTGTAGTGTTTTACTGGATTCAAAAACTGTAGGACTTCCGAGGCCGTGTCTATGGTTACCTTAAGTTTTTCTTTTTTAAACGTGACTCAATATAACTCGCCTCGTTCGTGACATCTGGCCCTTTTGCTACTGGCCGCATGTCTTCCTCTCTCTCTTTCCAAACTATTGTGTTCCCTTTCTGGATGTAGCTTCCGTCAGGGTAGAGCACCTGGGCATTGTGGACAACTAGAGCGCAGTATACTTCCCGATCAAGTTGACCTTCTTTGAGGTCCTTTGTCAGTTGCAGGTGAAGTTTTTACTCCTTCACCTTTTGCGGCTTAAATGCAGAAGTCCTGAGAGTCTTCAACAGCCTTTCTTTAACAGCATCCAGGGTGTTTTTAACGTTATCTGTGAGAGCAAGTTTTTCGCCTTCACATGTGGCTTAAACGCAGAAGGCCAGAGAGGCTTTGACAGACTTTTTTTAACAGCTTTGAGACTGTGTTTAGCGTTGTCTGTAAGAACCAATTTTTCATCTTTCACATGTGACTTAAACTCAGAAAACCAGAGAGGCTTCAACAGCCTTTCTTTAACAGCATCCAGGGTGTTTTTAACGTTATCTGTGAGAGCCAGTTTTTTCTCCTTCACATGCGGCTTAAACGCAGAAAGCCAGATAGGCTTTGACAGCCTTTCTCTAACAGCATTGAGACTGTGTTTAACGGTGACTGTGAGAGTCGGTTTTTCATCCTTCGCATGCGATTTAAACGCAAAAAACCAGATAAGCTTCAACAGCCATTCTTTAACAGCCTCCGGGCTGTTTTTAATATCTATGAGAGCCAGTTTTTTCTCCTTCACAGCCAGAGAGGCTTTGACAGCCTTTCTTTAACAGCATTTAGACTGTGTTTAACGGTGTGTAATATAAGTGAACATATTTTTTGCTACATAGTCGTAAGGTATTCACTTTCAATTATGGGCATCTATTATTTGCCTTCATCGTTTGGTATAACCTGGCCTGACAAACATCTAAATGAAAAACAACCAGGGTGTTGGAGCTGCAGACAATGGGGGAGAAGGTAGATTTGAAATTACCAATTATATATCTATGCGAGGAAGCGCCACGAGAGCCATAGGCTCTTCCACATGCGTGTATAAAGCCATTCCAGCCTATATTAGTATTTACTAATTGTTTATATACATGAAACTGTCCTGGCCTACATTAGTATTTGCTAATTTTTTATGTATGTGAAGAAAATTGGCATAATAACGTTTTCATACTCCGTGTATAAAAAGCCCTATTCCCTCCAGTATTAATACTGGAACGCTTTGAGTGCTAATTTATGTTATTTACTGAATTTATTGGTTAGATAGGTGACTGTAAAGAAGGTTGAGGTTGATAAAACATAGTCCATATGCATGCAAGTTGAGCTTTTAGGAATGCAATCAGACACATAGGAGATATCCATTAAGATTTTATCCATATGAAATGCTGATTGGATGATAATTTTTCTCATTAAAACACATTTACAAGATTTAGGAACCTTTAATTTAACTTGCTGGAAATCACTGTTCTTTTTTCTTAGAATGAACATCTGTTATTTTTATCCTGTTTCAATAAATTTAAACAATTTTTTTTTTTTTTTTGTCCACTTGCCAAATACTTTTTGGAAACAAAAATAATAATTTTTGGAGAAATTTTTATAAACAAATATAATGTTAAAATCTTCCCCTAACCACCCTTCAAATACTTGCCCTCACTCTATGTGGGCAAACTTATAAATGCACCATTATGCTTACTCAAGGAAATATGGTTTATATATTATGTTGGAAAAAATATTTTAAAAAGTAGAGCTGGACATACATGGCTATTCCTCTAATTATTATTTTTATTGTTTTAGTTTTTTTTCCTTTTTCAGGGAGATAAAGAAATTTCATGTGCTTATTAAATTGTGCGTACTAATTTGAAAATATTGACCACTTAGGAAGTTTTTTATTTATTTTTGTTTTATTTAAAATGTTTTCTTTATTTATTTTTTTTACATTATATTTATATTTTCATTTTATTTACATTATTTTCCCTAAATCTGATTGGAAATGCTTTATTAGTATTGTTCAAAACATTGTTTTTTCTCTAGGCATTATGGAATCGGCTCGTTCCTTCAAAAAATGGTGTTCGCACATTTGCACCCATTATGTTCAGGAGATTAAAGGTATATTTATGATCTGAAAGTACTTGTTCTTGTATGTTGGCCATTTTGAAAAATTTATCACAAAATAAAATTTTGCCTAAAAATGCTGTTTTTAATTTTTCAATCAATTTTTCTCCAAGAAACTTGTAAAAAAAATTTGGATGATAGAAAACATGACTTTTTTGTCCATTTTCAAAATTTTGCTAAGAATGAATTTTTGATAATTTTTTGTATGATGATATGATACCATGAACTTGGCTCAAAAGGAATGTCTGAATTTGGTCAATTTTTGTTCTAAAAACTAAAACTAAAACTTTAATTTTTTATTACACTCGCCAAACCACTATATGAATAATTTTTATGAGCATTAGGTCAGCTATTCATATATGATTACCCCTGATGCATTTGATGATATCTATTTCTATTCATATTTTTGTTCTCACAATTAAAAAATCTGTTCTATTTTCATCTCCTTTTTGCTATTTCTTTAGCGTGTGAACCCTTTCTTTAAATGTTTTTGTTTGTTCTAATTTTTAAATTAATTTTGCATGAAATTGACCATTTTATCCTTTGACCTG
>JAUZNK010057092.1:0-15290 GCA_035046665.1 Euphysa ruthae
TATACTTACTATACTATAGTATAGGAGTCGAAGAAGTTGTGAAAATAATTTCGCTAATTTACTTAATAGTTCGTGATAAATTCTTACTAAAAATTCCTGTTATTATGAAAACACGAAATTTAATTCAACACCAAGGAAAAAGCCGAAAATAGAATGGAGTGTCACGGATGTAACAATATTTAGATATATTCAGTTATTTGGCAAAGTAATCGTTGAAATATGTAGTTTAAGTACTTTCCATAACATAAAGCGGATTTTTGCCATCATTGCAGGTGTTTTTAATTTTCATAAAATTAACTAAATTCATGAACTTTGAGCAAAAAAATGAAATAACGTGATGAAAAGTAAGTATGCTGCTTTGTCATGTCTTCAACTGCTATACAATCACAACCTCAGACATGAGGTCTTTTTAAACATAGCTGTGTTTACATTATATATTTTATTTAACAAAGATTTGAAAAAAAAAAGAAATATTTGGTATTGGTATATTTTTTTTCAATGATTCCAATTTTCTTACTGTTATGAGACTGGAAATTTCGAAGCTCTTATTTACTTGCTTACTAGACTAGTTTAGTCAATCTTTAGCTTTACGGGAGTTTACGCCATTTCAAAAGTTTGCCAGATAGACTAAAAAACATCTACTAACTTATATATTATATTAAACCATTATATATTATCTTTGTCAAACTTATATACTACAATTAATTATAATATATATATTACTAATATATATGATAAATTGTAGTTTAGGATTTATAGCGTGAAATACATTTGATTTCATTTTGAGGCTGAATAATGTAATGTATTACTTGAGACGTACTGGAAATTTCAGTTAGGTGCAATAAACAAGTTTTTTCATATAAATGAATACGCGAAAAAAAGCTGATACCAACGGGATTTGAACAAGCAAGTTTCTGATCAAGACTCAGACGTGCTACCATTACGCCACGAACTCGTGACTTTTTCATAAAATATAAACATTTTATAAAGTAGAATATTTGCGCATAACCTAAATGTCAAGTTTTTCTCTTTGTAATATAAAGCAAGTTTGTTTTGATTTATTTTTATATATTTCAACTTCCCGTGTTTTTATTTCGCATCACTATTTTGAGGTTGATATACGTAACGTAAAGTAATTTTTTATAGTCATCTGCATATTTTTTTAAGAGAAACGACTATTAATAGTTTATCTGCTTACTGGTTGCTAGTATATGATCAGTGTATACTGTTATATTAAACAGGCATCTCCTTAGGCATATCACCTACTATTTTATAAAAAATCATACACATTTGTCATCATAAGACTCGTATATGCTCAAAAAATTTTTTTGAAAACCGTGGTTATCCAATTCTATTGAAGATTTATGATAGGTTGAATATTTTGTCCCGAGACATAAATAGCTGGTTGGCATTCTGCAGCGTCAGTCCTGCATCATAGGGAGGAAAACCTTTTTAGCCTTAAATGGCAATAAAAACGCCGGTTGGCAACCAATAATTTTCGTAAGGTGTAGGGAGAGTATACCGTCTGGTATATTCTTTGCATATTGTTGTGGACGCAGTGATGTCTTCATTGTCATATCTGTTCTTGGTCGAATACCGGTATTCCTAATGTCTGCTGAGGTTGTTGAGATAGTAGTTTCCTGATTGCTAAATTGCCGACTGGTAAAAAGAAGCTAGCAGCTTGGAGAGACTACTTTATCAACAGTCGTTAAATGGCGCTCCAGTTGTAGTGCCAAGTTTAGTTGCATTTTGAGGGTGAGCCTGTATTTTTAACGGCTAGCTTCTCAGGGGTAAAACTGCTTTTTCTAGGTCAAAATCCTCATAACTGACAAGCAAAATAAAAATTAAACTAGTTTTATTTACAAGTTATTCAAACGAGACCGTAGGTCTTGTTTTAAATTCAATGTTGCATTGCATTTTGGCAGTTCTACCTAAATCAGGCTCTCGCACATTACTGAAACCTCTTTCGTTTACCAAAATTTGTGATCTTTATTGTACCTGGTAACCTTCCTATCAATCGCAAGGACTCGTCTAATCCATGATCTTTCTTTGTTCGTGCTAATATTTCCGAAGCTTGTGAAATTCCCCTTGCAACCTCTGTAGAACTAGTAACTTGTTATCGAAAACTGCAATTTCGCCATATCTCACATGTATTAAATTAGTTGACTCTCTAACTTCTCTTCCAGATCCTGAAAACCAAGAAACTCTGCTTGATCTATTCCTTTCATCGAATCCTGATATCTGCAAGACATCTGCATTTAATCCTTTGTGAAACTTTGTCCACGCATAGGTTAATGTTTATATCAACATCACCTCTTCCCATAAGCCACCTATCGACAGGAAATTGTTTTCCTATCATTATGCAAACTGGAGCAGTTTTCGCGATCTAACCTGTGATATTTCACTTGAAAACAATCTTGTTACAGGAATGTGCTAAATAAATTTATTCTTGGCTTCATGTTGGCATCGATTCTTGCATTCCTTCTCGAAAGTATCAAGTGAAACGAAACACTAGCTTATGAATTTCGCCAGCAACTGTTCACCGCAACCATTACTTTCGCCTTCTTCACCGCACTAGTTGTGTTGACAATAAAAGTCTTATTATCAGAGCCCACAATGACTGTAAAAAATTCATCGAGAAGGTTAAGCGTTTTTACCAAAACCCGGTCCATGAATGTTGTAACACAGTCTATCGGATTTTTTGAGACTGGCGCATCTTTAGGAATCCCGCCGCTCTTCAATATTCGCACTATTGTTAAATAAGGTGAGAAATAGTTGGTGTTATTCAATGCTTCAAAAGCGAAGCTTACCATAAAGTGACTTAGGAAACCTTTTCTTCCATCTATGCTGATGAGTGGTAGAACATAGCGAATCAATGCAGACTAGATTTTTAGGCCTAACCTTCACAAATAACATCTCGTAGAATTTTTACATTGGTTCTATTGTAAAATATGCTGGTTCACTATTCTGGGTGTAGCTTTTTTTTTCGCCCCTAGGTAAACTTTGACCGATTACGTTTACTCAAACTTGTTGGTCTTGATCTTCGTTCAAATCTTCAATCTCTTCATCGCAGACATGTAGCCTCAAGGTCACAGCTTTATAAGTATTTCCGTGGACACTGTTTTTATGATTTGAAATAAGTAACACCTTTACTTAATATTTCCCAAGGACCATATAATTTTCATTTGCTGCTCATCCTTTAACGGTAATTTAACCTCACAAAAACTTTTATTCATCAAGCTTCTTCACACGTAATGTTCGCTTGCGGAACTCTCTGCCTTCTGACTGTTTTCTTCCGGACTATGATATTCAATCCTTTCAGGTGGTCATAGGGTAAATTTATAGATTTGAGTTTACTTAGGCGGCTTCCAACACGTTTTTGGAAATTCCCAATGCATTGTGCCCGCTCTATATTGATACCCGGATACGGATTAGCTGGTAATACATCTTGGTATAATTTACTGTCACTATCACCTATAAAAGTTGTAAACCGTAACTTGGTGAATTGTTAACACATTCAACATTACCGACGACTTCCATTACACCAGATGACCCAAGATGATTTATATGACACTTGTGATTCAGTTTGAATTATTCATAAGTATGAAAGTTTTTCCTGCTGTCTCATATTTCACACCCTCTGCTTTTTTGACAACATACACTTTGAGGCTGACACATTTACCAGAATCATTCGGTCACTGAACTATTAATTTATATTCATTTATATATTTATAAATAAATACAAATTTTATATATACTAATACAGAACAACAAATATTTTTGTATTTAAAATAAAAATCCATGGCAAAAATTCTAACAGCAAATAATACAAGAACAAGATTTGCAGTTCCAGGGGAGATCTTTTACAAGTGAAAGTTCCGCAGTTCATTGAAGAGGCTTTAAACAACAGAGAATTTATCTTGTATGTGGATCATTTTGCCAAAAGGAGTTTCAAAATACAACTGATTCGTAAAGAGTATGGGGTTTGCTTTATTTCAAAATTTTCCCACAATTCTGGGTTTAATTTTAATTTTTTTTACCGACTTGTAAGTCAGTAAAAAGATGATCCAGATGATTTGTATGAATCTTTTTGTTTTTTATGTATTTGTATGACTGTATTTTCTAACAACAATAATTCGTCAAAACTCAAGGAAAAGTCCTTTAAAGCTCTCTTTTGTACCCTTACGAATGGCAGTATAGTCAGTTTTCTTACAAAACATCTATGTACAAGTCCTTGTCTGCTTGAAATCTAAGGAACTTTGAAGTCTAATTAGACAGCTAAGTTTGTTTTTGGCCTGCACACCTAATTCCCGGATGTGACTCATAATATTTAATTTACAATCTATAGTAATATCAAGAAGCTTCACTTCATTCTTTGCACCAATTTCGTTAATAAATAACTAATATCTAGATGGAGCATCTTTCACTCCTAGAAACATAATTTGTAACTTTTAAACCACCTTTGCAATCGGGAAGCAATTTTGAAGACGTGACAGAACAATTTTCAAAGATAAATCACATGTGTATAGAGTATTATCATCTGCAAATATCACAGTCAAACACAAAAAAAGAACATTTCATAAAGGAGAGGCTCAAGTATAGATCCTTGGGGTAAACCTAAGATAATATCCAACCATTTACCAAATGCTGGAAAATTTTTCGTTCAAAAAACGTGAAATTTGTTTAAACACCACTTTTTCGAAGACGTGACATCATGGAGAGTATAGTGAGTGATTGGCCGATGATTCCCTTTATCTAATATATCATATTTTTTATGAGCAGGGATTATATTTGCTCACTTCGATTCAACAGAGAAAGTACAATTGTCAATTGAAGTATTAATTCAATCTGTGATAATGGCACGGTGATTATGTGCCAGGGTTTTTAGGATCCGGAGTGGAATGTCATCATTGCCTGATGCCCGGCTTCTGCCACTTTCCATCCATTTTGGCTTTGGCGTTGGAAATCTCATTATCGGTTGGGTTTTACATATGAAACTCTTTCTTTCTGGTGTAAAGAGCAACAGCCTGCATATTCTCATTAGCTGTTGTATACACAGTATATTCAATTGATTTGTTGTATATAGTTATTGACATGGGGGGATAAATATTTATAAAGCCGTAGAAAGTTTCCATACCTGTGTGACCTTTTCCAACTTCACGAAAGGCAGTAATTTAACGGTAATTAATATATACATTTCGGACAACTTTTTTCTGCTTATTGGAAACCACATAATCTACTTGACATTAATTTATGCTCCCACGGAAAACGCTGACAATCTAACTTAGCTGACAAACATAAACCACTACGGTCTATTGGCGAAAATTCATCATGTAGTCTCACATTCTGAACAAGAAAGTAGTTTAAAAGGTTCCCCCAGTTATACCAAAGTTCATGAAGAAATAATGCTCTGCTGAAGCCAATTTTAATTTCTTTGCACTCGTACCACAACATGGAACATCATGATACTGAGAAAAAAATGAAAGGTTCTTCATTGTGCTGCTGGTTCAGAATTGTTCACTTTACGTTGTGGAACTATAAACTTCCGACACCTAGCTCTGAAACGTAGCAGATACTTTTCGTTGTGTACTGTTTTTTACTTCCCATTTTCATGTATATATTAATATTTTCATTTAGCTAGTTATTATAAATAATATCGATACAAAATGAGTTCAAGTTGAAAAACACCGCCCTATTTTCTATTTGGTTTGTTGACATTGTTAGTTCATGGAGAAGTAAAATATTGGAGATAAATTCAATCACAGCAACGGGGACGAAGGAGAAAAGAAGAGATGGGAATTGATAATTCCTATACATACTGGGGAAAAAATAGATTTTTTTTTCGAAGGTAGTTTTTGAAGACAAAATTAGACTATCTTCAATAGATTGACGCATCTGACGCAGTTTATTTTTTTAGAATCTACACAATCATATTAACAAATAATATTTATTCTTTTCAAAAAACATGAAAAAATTCACCCTATGGCCAAACGGCAACCATTATCTTTTTCAGTCCGTGTAAGATCTGATTTATCTCTTGTTTAAGCTTCCTGTCCATTAGTAGCTTAGCAGCTATTAGCCTTGCAGAAAGAAACTTATTATGGGGGTACATAGTTAAAAAAAAAATTATTTTTTGGTTTTCAAAAATCTTAGTTGAAATTTCAAAAACTTACCCAAAAGCCTGAAAATGGGCAATAAAATTAGGGGGTTAAAATAATTCCCTTAGCGACACCCATAGCAACGGTGCTTTATCATTTATAAACATTTATAACATAATCTCTGTCGAGCCAAAAATATATACATATATAAGCTCAACCTGGCCATCATAGATCGCTACTGTTCCGGGAGCAGGCACAACAAGAACTAGACAGTGGCCTTGATAAACACGCAGAAAATATGAGCAAAACATCAACGCGAATGACTGGTCTTGCTACGGATGAAGCGATCGAAATGGTCAAGATCCCATTGGTAGCCAAGAAAGCCGCCTACGTAAGATACTGTTGTTTATCGGTACAACGATCTACGTTGATATCAACGAAGAAGACCTAAAACTCGTTGGTCGTCGACATGCGACCGATCAATGGTGGACGCATAAGCCATACACGTAACCTTATCTATTCTATTTTTAATTTACCACGATGACTGGTGCGAAGAGAAACAACCTTTTAGCCTGATATACGTAATTTACCTTCTTTTTTACGTTCAGACTTTACCAAATAGTGATTACTCTTCGTTGATAAACGCGCACAAAAAAGTCTCCAGACAATCTTCTTTTTGCGTATATAAATGTTAATTCTTTGTGTAACATATTCTAACTCCTAGCTGTTCTTGTTTTAAATCATATTGATATAGTTGCTATTGCAGAAACTAAGTTAGGTATTATTTTTTTGATAATCAGTTCATAATTCCAGACTTTAAAAGACATTATAGAATGGAAGAAGTAGCGGTGGCTTACTTGTCTCGGTAAAATCGGAATTACCTGCAAGAAAACTCCATGATTATACCCTACACTTGGTTTTCAAATAGTACTCATAGAAATCACTATTGGTAAAAGAAATTGGTTTTTACTTTTCGTATATAACCCGAACTATTTTTTTACAATTATTTTTCTAAAGAATCTGTCTAGTCTATTAGATTTTTACTTAAAGAAATATGACTACTTTATTATTTATGGTGACATGAACTTAAAACCTAGCAACGCCCATCTGGAGGAGTTTATGAGTAGCTATAGCCTTTGCAATCTAATGCAGAGGAAGAAATGTTTTAAGTCTACTCGTGGGACTTACATTTGATCTGATATTAACGAAACGAAAAAATCTCTTCCAAAACTCAAACTCTTTTGAAAATGGTCTAAGTGACTGTCATTATTTAATATATACTATGCTGAGATCAAAATACTTGAAACTGCCTATTCGTATGGTCAAATACAGAAATTTAAAATATATTGATGTGAAGATTTTTGATTTAGAATTTAGTATTTATTTTTATTCTTCTAGTCAGACGTTTAACTGTTTTTATTACAATACTATTTTTGAGAAAAGTTTAGAAAAACACGCTCTCGTCAAAAAGAAGATAAGGGAAACAGTTTCGAAAATTGTCAGGATAAAGCTAACAAACCTGGTATACCATGCGATTTAGAAGCTTATAGAATCCGTCGTAAATATGTTTTTAACCACATTCGTGGAAAAAAAAAAACGTTTTTTTTTTCGCGATTTTAATGTAAAAGAAGAACAGAATTCATTTTGGGAGGCATGTAAACCATTTTTGTCCACTAAGCCCATTATGAATAGAGAGAGATTATTTCTTTTTGAAAATGGTAATTTTATTTCTGACGAAAAAAGTGTAACTGAGATATTTAACAATTACTTTGCCAACATTGCGACAACTTTAAATATTGACCCACGGGTTCCTCATACTGGACATAACTTTTTGACGTCAGATTCAGATTTTGAGTCTCATCCAAGTATTAAGGCAATTCTTATGAACTTTCCCCGCAATAATATTTTTGACTTTAATCTTTTAAAACCCGAAGAAGTATATGAAATAATCATTAACTTAATAAAAAGGTATTGATGACATACCACTATCACTCATAAAAACTTTAACACACTCTCACAGTCCCATAATTGTTGATTGCATTAACACTTCCATGAATAACGGAGCATTTCCAGACGTTCTTAAATTGGCGCACGTAATTCCTATTCATAAGAAGGAAGATACTCTTAAGAAAGGGAACTATCGTCCAATGCTACACTATCGAAATTCTTTGAGAAGATTATATTTTTACAGATAACCCGTTTCTTAAGCGACAAATTCTCTCCTCTTCTCTGTGGATTTCACAAAGGCTTGCCTGGATAAGAAAGCATTATAGGGACCATTTTAATAGACTTGTCAAAGGCTTATAAGTGCATTCCACATAATCTTCTGCTAGCTAAACTCTCAAAATACAGTTTTACGAAAAATAAGTTTGCGGTTTATAAAAAGCTACTTTCAATCAAGGAAAAAAAGGGTTAAATTAGGTTCGACGCTTAGTGAGTGGTTGAGCATCGCACTAAGTGTTCTGCAAGCCTCTATTTTATGCCCACTTCTTTTTAAAATATTTATAAATGATGTTTTTTTTGTAATAAATTCCGATATTTGCAAGTTTGCAGACTATAACACCCTCTACGCTTGCGATTTAACCTTTTATAAAGTTTGGTCCCGTCTATCTTAAGACATTACCAGACTTCAGGAGTGGTTTAAAAACAACTTTATGTCAAAAAACCCTGCAAAAATTCAAGTAATGTTCTTGGGAATGAAAAACCCATAAGTCTTTTTAAATATTGGTGTAAAAGATGTATTTGTAAAATATGAAGTGGAACTGCTAGGAATTAATATTGATTTTAAATTGACTTTCTCCAAGCATATAAAAAAAATTATGTACTATAGCAAATAAAAAACTTTCTTGTTTGCTTAGGTTTATAAGTTATTTGGATATTTTACAAACCAGAACCCTTGTCAATAGTCATGTTTTATGTAGATTTCTATATTGCCCTCTGCTATGGATGTTTTGTAAAAAAACTAACTATAACATTATCCATCGTGTTCAAAAAGGAGGCTTACGGGTAGTCCACAATAACTTTAAAACTTCATTTTACACTTCATTTCAATTTTCTCTTAGAAAATACATTTGCAGAGTCTAATGATAGAAACATATAAATCTGTCAGCAAATTAAATCCCGAACTAATGTGGGATTGTTTTTCTTTAAAAGATGTACCATAAATTCTCCGAAATTCTTTTATTTTGAAACTCCCACCAACAAGAGCATCTAGTTATGGAACAAATTGGCTTATTTTTAACGAGTGTTTTCTTTGAAATAGTCTCCCCCTACGCTATAAAAGCTTCAAATTTTTGCCTTGTTTTAAATCGGATTTTAAGCTATAAATCGGATTTTAATATGTGAATCTCCACATGTTTTCTGTAACGGTGGGTGATGCAGTCATCCAGGTCAAAGCGTATTTTTGCCAAAGTAGGCTAACTTAGACGTTCTTACCTAGGATGATCGTGAATCACATCCAAATGTTATCCGATGTTCTGATGTGCAAAGCTTAATTAAATTCTATCCTGGGAAATGCTGGCTGTCACCACATCAACTCTTTTACAGCGTGTAACGCTGACGTGGGTACTGTTTGTCAGATGCTGTAGGCGGAAAAACTGACCATGGCTCTCCACAATCATAGCAGATGTATCGATATTCGATGTCGAATTGGCAGATGTTTGACCCGGCCCACCCTCTCAGCATTTCGTGTGAGCCTTTTTATCGTCTCATGAGGGAATCTGCCCACGGTTCCCGCAACATATTACTTGACATGTTCGGTGTGATACAGATAGTCGAGTATGATCTTGAAAGCCTTGGTTGGAACCTTACAGCATTCGACAAACACTATAATCTCAGCAAGATTTTCAATTCGATGACCGAGGAAAATTGCTATTCAAGTTTTCCAGGAGATTCGATTGTCCAAGCTGCAGCCTCAGGACACCACTCGTATCCGGGTTGCTTGTGTCCCCATTGTCCATAATTAGGATAGTCCTCAACAAGTAGGTAATTTCCTCGATGGGAAGGGACTTGCTGTAGATGGCATCAGTACAAACCCGTATGACGTCTTCTTTGAGGAAAAATCTTAGCATCCCTTAGATCGCAACATTGATGAATGCGAGGACGAATGCTCAAATTTTAAAACCACTGAGCCCTTGTTTTGCCGTCCTTATACTTGATTTAGTGGATGTAGACGGCTTTCTTGAAGTTCAATAGCCAATCTTTTCCTCCTAGAACATTGCAGATGTAAGCAGCTTCATTGTGGTCACGGATAATAATGCTAGAATCCTCACCGTGCCTAGCGATTTTCCAACGAACCGGGCAGCCAAGTCTCTCTCGGGGAACTTGATTGTTGGTTTGGTGTCAATGCTATAAGCGATTTCGCAGGCAGTGACTTTTTTCATATTTCCAGGGTCGAGTAGTTCTCTAAGCTCTGAAGTGGGGATTCATTTCCGGTTTCCACGCTGATGCTCTCACATGCGACGGACAGTATAATTATAAGTTTTTGGACCGAACACCCAAGCCAGAGCTGTACTACGCCAGTTAGGGTGAAGACATCGCTAAGGGGCTAATGGACACACCCTCTATGTTTGCTCAGCGCATGTTTGTCGGGAACCCATAACCACGCAAAAGGTTAATCGAATAAAATGTTTTATGGTACATTAATTTACAGTATTTTGGTAGTGCGTTAATGCCACGCTTTCTTTACAGTAACTATTCTAGAACTGTAAGAAAGGGAATTGGTGCTGCACAAAGTGGGTGTAAAGCCATTTGAAGAAAACTTACAGTAGTTTCCTCAATAAAGAGTCATATTTTATTCCGTACATCTTAAAAAATATTTTCACAGCAGCTTCCCCAAACTTTTTCTCTGTTGCGCAGCAATCTGTTTTAATTTTTGAAATAGGATAATTTTTGATTTTAATAAAATTTGGTTTTTGTTTTCCTAATGCCATACTACGAGTGTATAAATACCAAATGATATTTAAACGCAATCGTTTGAACAGTTTCTTTAATGCTCCAGCATTCTTTCCACTTTCTTAAAAGAAATATATATCTGAGAGTTCTTTTTAACGATAGAGTAACATCGTTGCAACTTCTGTACCATCAGCTACGTCAATCATATTTGATTTCTTTACTAACTGTAATGCAGCTGCCACTATCTTTGTGCCTGCATCGTTTCTAACATATATGCACTAATTGCCCATCTCTTGTTAGGAAATCTTAAAAAAGTGAAATTAACTGGCTTTTATTGTGAGCATTAGAAAGAAACTCTCATTGGTATATGGCGCTTAATTCTCTTATTTTACTAAAGAAATTTTGCACTAATTGCCCATCTCTTGTAAGGAAATCTTAAAAAAGTGAAATTAACTGGCTTTTATTGTGAGCATTAGAAAGAAACTCTCATTGGAATATGACGCTAAATTCTCTTATTTTACTAAGAATTTTTGGGATGAACCTTTAGCTTTCAACCTTCTCGAGTGTTGGTTTGATTTTTTTGACATTCTATCATCTAAACCATCAAATATGGTATGTGCTTGTCCATAATTGTTATTGACATAACTTAAATATGCCTCAGCGACTTCTTCAAATATCATACCTTTTTGCAAGCACATTCGATGTAGTAATGCCCTGCCGTCGACCAAATGTTTATCAACAAAAGTATCTGCCGATTTTGTTACCTCTTCTGTTACGAGGACATTTCTTAACGATGAATTGTCAGGTTTTCCCATAAGTTCATTCTTAAACAACGAATTGGGTCACTAAGAAAATTCAAAGTCAAAGTGTTTCTCAACATCTTCTTTTCTTTCTGCTATTGCCGCAAGCCTTGTAAAAAGGGTAGGATTCACACATATAAGATTATCATTACTAATGCTTCTTGTTAGGTATCTACAGCAAGAAATTGATCTCTTCTCATGATTTTTCTGTCCGAGAATTTAACATTATTGAAACTCTCTTGCACTTGAGGTCCGATACCTTCAGCTTCGTCAAAACTTACCTGGTCTTTACTACAATACTCGTAGGTAAAATATAGAGGCTCCCATCTTCCATACTGAATGAATTCATGATTTCAAACCAATCATAAAGCTTTTTGAAGTCGTTGTAGTCACATTAAAATCAATTTGTTCCAATGTCCATGTTCTGAACCCTCAACCCAGTACCTACCTAAAACTGAAAGTTTTCATCAACAGTAACAAGTAACACTGTGACTGATATTCATTATACAGATATTCCTCACAATTTCTTCTTCTTGTTAGACCACCAATGCGTTTTATAGAGCTCATGAGAATTTTTTCAATTACAAGGCCAGACTACAGTCCTGCCCAGAATCTGCCTGATCTTGTACATCATGTCGATGATCCTAAAGCTGTTGGTGTAACCATGAGTTTGTCTCTGACATACCATCTTGAGCAAATAATAATTTTGATGAGTGTTTGAATGTATAGGTACCAATTGCAAGTTTTCTCAGCAATAATTAATTCATTTATGATCACGATATATTCAACATAAAGCAATCATAGCTTAGCAGTACGTGATTCTTGCGCTTTTTGTTTTGCATATGTTGACTTTTTTTTTTCAATGTTTTTAAACAGATATTTACTGCCCAATTCAGCCAATTGTTTTTTGTTCTTACCATCTTTCATTGCTTTGTTTTGTAGACGAGCTCAGAAACATCTATCAATGTGTTGTCAATGTGATTCACTAAAGCGCTCTGGACTCATAATGCTCTTGTAAAGCTCTTGCTACTGAATACCCTGATATTATTTGCTTTACAGTGCCCTCCGAATAGACTTCCTCAAAGAATTCCTTGAAACCAGCACCAGTCATGAGATTCCCATTACTCCCAAGAAAGCTCATCAAAGTATGGAACCCATCTATTCGACAGACCATCTGAAGATCTTTATCCTTTATAATTCCCATAGCTTTCTGCCATAAGGGTTAGTCGAAGGTTGTGATATTGAGCTTCATGGTTTGTTCTATTACAAACAATAGTGTGGAGAAGATACAAATTTCGTCAAACGAGTTAAGATCTATGATTGGTAGAAATTTTTCAGTTGTTACTTCATACAATGTTAGTGCCTGTGGTGTCACATACATCATGTAGCTCGATCAATTGGGTGATAATTTTTCTATTGAGCAAAATGCCATGCTACGTGCCATATAAGATAAATATTCATTTCAGGTGCATGGAACTTTCTTAAGGCATAACCTTTGATTCCCTTAATTTGCAGTCAGATTTGGTCGTGCAGAGTGCTCTGCAAAGTATTAATGATCGCCGTAATACTGAATAAGTTTTTATTTCAGATACTTCTTTACTTCTTTGAGCAGCATGTATATTTCTGCTAAGTTCTTCCATCTTGCTGTGGACTTCCGATAACGTCTATAGTTCACTATCGCCTTCTTCCTCCATCCACTGACAAATTCATTGAAAATTTTCTGTCGTAATACTGTCTACAAAACGTTGATTTTATTTACTTGGAGTCGGAAGCAGTTAATGCAGGAAATATGGTATATATTGCCTCTTCAACTACCAAATCATTACAGGAGCTCAGACGATGATTAACAGAATTTCCCCATGTATCCCCTCTACTTTCATAACGATTAGCTAGTGTGTCAATCAGCAGTAGTGTTTCCACTCTGACAACGGTTGAATACCTTCTTATGGTTTTTTTTTGTACGAAGAAAGAAGTTCATTTCCCAATCAAAAATAAATAGACGATTTTAGTCTCTTTCTTGGTATCTAAAAACTCTTGTTTTTTCAAGTATCCACAAATTTCAGCCTGCAATTTTGATGGAAAAGAACTAATAAGAACTAATAAGAAAATAATAAAGAAAACAAATCTTTCTGCAACATCTCCTTGAAATGTAAACCTCTCAAACCCGTTATTTATTAACTGAAGTTTTCTAAGTACCATTCTATGATGAGTTGTAGTATTTTCTAAATCAGTTAACACTCCGCCAGTAAAAAAATTTTTATACTTTCCTTGTTAAACTCAATGCTTACTTATTGTATAACAAAAACATAAAACGGAAACTTATTTTTGTGCAATTGTGACGCATAATAAACGCCTTAAAATCTCCTACCGAACATACAAAGAGATGAATGCTGTATTACTGGACTTAATCACACTTGATAATAATTCCAGATAAAACTACTGTACAGTTATTAAAATTAAAAGTATCTGCATAACTCATGTAATTGACGTTTATCGCTTATTCGCACCAACGTTTTCAATCCCTTTTTACCCACTTGCACTGCTGGTTCGTCACTAAAACCTTCTTCTCATAGTATAAAAATTTCCATATTTCATATCAAGCTACTTGATTCATAAATTTATTTGTCTCTAAAAATATAAATATGCCGCTCAAATGATCTCAAATCTACATTAAAAGAAGTTTACATCAACATCAGACAATGAATTACATCTGAATGAATGCATTTAATGATGACATTGTCAATTCGAGTATGAATTTGAGACTATACTTTTGCATTGCATGTCAAGAGGAACGTCAATTCAAGTTTTCATACTTTTTGCAAAAGTGGCGCTTGAAATAACCCACCATACTATTTACATAAAGGGTTAAAACAATATTTTACAGGGGTCTTAACAAAACCTCTTCAAATTTAATCAATCATGTTCAGTTCATGTTACACTTGTTAATCAGCATGAAATTTCTTTTCCAACGATATATATTATATGAAATGATTTGGAAAAATTTTTACCCGCAGACAAATCCGAAATTACGGATTATGCCCAAATATGGGAGTTGACAAGACACAATCGATAGGGCTTTTTTCTGTGAATCCTAACATTATGCCCCACCTTTGTGCCTAATTTCAGCTTTATAATAATTTTTGCCGGGCGGTTTCCCAATTCTATCCTACTAAAATCTATTAAATTCATGTATTAAACTATTCGTTAAAATTAAGTCGGAAATGAGTATTTAAATGATTTACTTATCTAACGATTTTCTTAAATGGACACTAATTGAAGTAAACTTATGATATGAGGGTGGTTTGAAATATGACTTACCGTCACACACGTGTTTTTATCAGCATAAATAAAGTATGCATAATTAAAAAGATAAAGATTGCATAATTAAAACGTATGCATAACTTTAAAATTCTTTGTTTTTTTTTTTTTTTTTTTTTTTTAAGAATATTAAAATTATTAACAAAATTATCAAATAAAATTAAAATTATTCAAAATATTA
>JAUZNK010057103.1:0-15289 GCA_035046665.1 Euphysa ruthae
ATTATACGTCAATAAAAGTTGGTGGTATACAATTACATAACATATTCAAGATAAAAATATATTTTATCACGAATAATGTTACAATTATCACAAACTGAATAAAGCTTTAACAAACATGAGTAGTTTAACTTAAAGTAGACACAATATGAGCGACAAACGAATTAATAGACACAAATGTATCATGGTAGGCGCCGTCGTATAATTATTCACAATGAATAATTTATCACCAGCAGAACACTGTCTTTATAAAACCGAAATACACCCGAACTATCTTAAGACATGTCCATGACGTAACTCATCACCTGAGTTAACAGAATGAAAAATAGTATTCTGATACGCAACTACAAATCTTCGAATTCTGTTATTTATGTCCCGATAAACTGCTTTGAGAGGTGGGGCTCCTGCAATAACTTGAGCCATTGTGTGATAATTTAGAGTTGAATCCTTCTTTAAACATCCAGATATGTGCATGGCGGTGTGAAAATGGGCTTGAGAATCTGTTATGCCAGCCTTTTAGCTAGTTGTTTGTTCGTGGCAGATCATCATGAACTCTAATATTAACGTTTCACAAGGCATGCGAAAATTTTGCAGGAAGGCGTCTTCCGCGCCTCAAATCCCCAATATAATGGTTACTTAGTTCATTAAAGGCTTGCATCAGCTAAAGGCACAAAGCTCAATGCACTGATGTTGAAGAATGTATCATTAAAACTCAGAATAGGTGGATATGTTCCGTGCACCACACGCTGTCTTTGTACATCAAGACCAATAGTTTCTAGTTTTGTAAACTTGGCGAGAGTACTCTCGTCGGCGCCAGCAATATTAGTTCCAAAAATTTTATTTGTTGTCAAATTAGTTGTTCGTGCATCTCCTTTTGTATTTGAACGTATCTTCTCTACGTTGACTTTATCTGGATCAGGTACGTGAGTGTGTTCATCCGTTTGGCGAACAAAAATTATGTGGATCAAACAAAATTTTTGTATCCCAACACATCCCATTTCGCTTTTCTTTGCATTCCCAGTAGGTATTCCCGTTGGAAACTGATTTATTTTTTAAAAAAATTTAAGCATTTTTAATAAGCTGTCTCTCTCCTCAAGATGTCGAAATAAAATCCATTTTAAAATAAAAAACCAGTTGCACTTCATAGTTTAGAATTCTGTGATTAACATCATGTGCATTTGCATTCATTGAATTCCACAATTCACACTACTTATCGCTATTGGCTAAGTTCTTCATCGGTACACGAGCCAAGAGACAATTGCTCCTGGACAATTGCCCCCAGACAATTGTCCCTCAGATAATTGGCCACCCAAATAATTTCACCTTGCACAATCCTCCCCTTGGATAATTGCCTCAGGGTAATTAACACCCTAAAAATGATTAATAAAAAAAAAAAATAAATATATAGATAAATAAAATTTTTAAAAATAGAATTAAAACAATTTATGGTAAAATGGCCCATCTGGTTAAACCAACATGTTATCATGTTTATGAATTGACATTTGTAAAGGTTTTATTTGGAAAAAAATGAAATACAATATTGCAACCAAAAGAAAACCATTAATGTCTCATTTATCGGAGTTGGCTCGGTGGTAGGATGTTTGAAAACTACCTCTGACGAAAATTTATTTCCATGTTATCTCTGAGTTTCTGGGCAAAACTCATTGCGTAGTGTAACGTTAGCTCAAATTGGTAGGGTTGCTTGGTTGAGCGTATTTCGTAGACGCAAATGGGCGTTCTAAGTACTCCAAGACCCGCCACGTGGGCCCATCTGGAAATATTGTCGCAGCAATTTGTTGGTTGCCCACGTTAAATACAACAATTATCAATGTTAATATCAAATCTTAAGATCTAAAAACTTTAAAAAAAAAAAAAAAAATTGTGACCAATAGCACGCAAATAACTTTCTATTTGCCGGTTTTATAGTCGTCAAGGATTCGGATTATGCGTTGATTGCAATCAACATAACGCCTTCTTGGAGTGGGGCTATATTTCCTCCTTGATTTTGCAGAGTTTTCACACGAACAACGCTTTCTTTTTTTTTTCAAAACTGCCAGAAACTTCTAAAAAGTAGGGTGGCAAAATGATACATTAACTTGAAGACCATTGTACCATGCTTCAATGCTATTACGTACGGTTGAAAATATTGCAAAATTCTGTTGTAAATAACGGTGCCTGCCTTAATAAGTTCCTACGGAACCTCCCAATGTATGTGTTCTCGAAGTATTCAAGGGCATCGTCTGCAATCCTGATACAACTTTGCCGTAACATGTCCACAACTGTATGAAATGCATGCACAACATCGGTTGGAGGAAAAAACGCAATGGCAGCAATTATTCTCATGTGCACGTTGTATTATTGCACGATATTTGCACTCTCGATACGTTTCCAAATGTTTTTGTTTAAATGAAAAAATGTTCTGACATCTGAGCTCGAGTGAAAACATCACCAATCCCGTTGATAGTAGCTAGTTCAAAGTCAACCAACATTCTTTCCAGATTGTTTATTTGAAACTCTATTTGAAACGTAAACACAAGGCAAAGTTTCAAAATTGACAAGTGCTTGGATGGAATAAATTTGGTAGAATATTTTTGGGCATAACTTGGATTTGTCTTCTCAAAACCATTCACAAGAATTAGGCAGCAACAAGAAATCCCGTTGTGATGCAAAGATTAGTATCCGCAATACATTGCCAGCGGTTTCCTTATATTGTTGTGACAGCACAGAAATGTCTTCTAGCCTGATCGGATTAAGGTGAAAATTTCTGTCTTTTCTTTGAAAGCAAATGGTCCACTGTAAATTGGACAATTGTAGTAAATTGTTGCTGCAGGTGTAATTTACGGAAGTGCATCTCCGAAAGATCTGTTGAGAAGTGTCCTGTATTTTCTGGGCTCTTCGCTTAATATCTGCGCGCAATTATGTTAGTTCGCATTAATTTTGTGATGGTGCGTGGGTGTGATTATTTTTTGATGGTGCGTCGGTGTTATTATTTACCTCGGCAACATGCTCATCGAGTAGTGAAACTTTGTTTTACAATCTCCCTTTTATCGTTCAACCCGCCTTGTTGTTTGTATATAATTACAAATTACAAATATTGTAAAATTTAATCCAACGTGATTTTGTAATCTACATTTGTGCATAGTGCGGTTAATTATCTGGCGCAAGTATACAAAACAATATCTGCAGTATTCTCAAAGTTATTTGTAAGCCTAATTGATATAAACAAGACTGGTAATTAGTTTTAAAAATGTCGGGAAAAAATCTAAAATGGTAACCCAGTGGTATAAAAATTGTCCGAGAACTCATAAAACTTTATTGGAAAGAGCAAAGTCTGTTATTTTGGCCACAAGTAGGTATTAGCTCACTAAAAAGACGAAAAAAATAAAAAATAAAAATTTAGAGTGTTTCGATTCTTTTGAAAATTTTTTTTTTTAATTTTTGAGGGAAAAATATGCATCCTGCAATGATACAAAAACCTTTATATATTCAATTTCTAAAGTTAGATTGGGAAAATAATAGATTTTGTAAAGAAAAAAATCTAAAGTTCATTGCATTCATTCTCATTTAAGAATGGTATTCAGGTACTTTTTGCAGTTGGAGTTCATTTGACAACAACGTGAAAATTTTTCTATAGTATGAGAAGTTTTTTTTTGCTGACTCTGCAAATTCTTGAACCAACATTAATTCAAGTAGACGCAATATCAAAGTTTTCAGCAACATTGGAAATGAAAATGATCGCAATCCTATTTCGCAATGATATTTAGAAAACCCCACAAAGTCCTTGAATAGGAAAACCTCTATCAGTCATTATTTCCTGACCTTCCTCAACAAAAAATTGCTCCGCTCTTTTCGATTATCTTTATATAAGATATTGAGCCAAGATAAATATCACTAAATAAAGTTCCACCTCGATAAGGTGAAACATTAATAAAAGCTATGCCAGTTATTGTGTTCTTATAATTATTGAACATAAAAGAGCTTATTTCTAAATTCAGTGCTTGCTAGAATTTAAACTCAGTTGCACCAAGAATTAAATCAGTAAGGCCGTGTCCTGTTTTCATAAAACTTTTAAACATTTCTTTCAAAAGGAATCCTTTTGTTTTTTTACAATTTATTTTTTCAAATAATGTTGAAAGGAATAAATTCCATCCATTAAAATACGTTAAGTTGACACCGATTTATCGATCATGCATGCTACAACTACAGAGTTTAAACCATATCGTAAATTCATTTTTCCTAGCTGGCTGTTTTGATTGCAATTGGTATAGGGAATTAATGGTTTGAAATGACAATAACGCTGGAAACCACATATTTTCAGTTGATTAATTTAAAACTTCGACGTTGTTTTTCAGTGACTGTTATTACAGTAAATATTTTTTTTCCGTAAATTATCATATCGACTTTTTATTTTTACAAACTGCCCAATAGTTGCTATAAATTCAGGGAGATCATTTGTATTTCCACGATTTCCTCTCATCCAGTGAGCACCACATACGTGTCACTTTAATCAATTAATGCCAGTTGTTTATAGAATTCTTTGGGGTTCTAGTTCTATCTCTTTTGACTGGGGCAGTCTAAAATACTTTAATTTGTCGCTATTCTTCTCAACAGTTATATAATTTTTAAAGATTAACGTTGAACAACAGCTCCACTTCATTTGTTTAAACGAAATTTAATACTTAAAATTCAAAAATAATATTTGCTTTCTTGCTCCCTTGCTGTTTTCAATTTTTATTATAAAAAAACTTTCATTATGGGTATTTTTCCCGACATCGGTATAAAAGAACCCATCCTCCGCGCATATGAATAAGGCTAATTCCCAAAATGATGCATTTAGACATTTTATGTTGTCTGTCATCCATTATTGATTGTTTAATATATTTTAACCAACTAATTAATACTTATTTAAAATAAAAAATTGGGGCAATTATCCTGGGGGGAATTGTCCGGGGCCAATTACGGGGAATTTCCCTGCGGTGAATTGTCCAGGGGGCAATTATCCGGTGGACAAAATATATTATAAAGATGTGAATTGCGCCATGGTAAATAAAGCCAAGCCTTAGCTCATAAATATTAATTTTAGGCACTGTGCCATACTACAATATTCATTATGTCAGATCCATTTGAATTTTTTCCGTTAAAATTTATTATTTAAAAAACCGCATTTTTTAATGTTTTGTTTTATGCGGTTTTGTTTTTTCTTGGTGTAATTCTTAATAACAAGCCGAATATTTTTCTCCAAGCTGTAATAATCTTCCAAAGTGTCAATTTTTTTAGTAACATACATACCGGAAGTCGTGATAGTTTGGATATTGAAAAAAGTTATGCGGTTAGAGAAGTTGAAAATCAAAGGATCTATATATCTGCACAGTGGGAGCTTGATATCTTTACGCTTGAGACGTATGAATTTATAAAGGCGTATAATCTATAAATTATGGGAAACTTCTTGCAGCTTTAGAGATAAGGTGTACTGAGACCAAATGAAATTTGCTTCAATGTATATTATTTACAATCTAATACTTCTTATTTTCTCCCAAAAAAAAACTTGGGTTCTTAAACAACCATTTTAATACAGTTTTCCGTTTAAAAAAATGATCAAACATGCCCTACTTGAAGATAAATTTTAGACAATATTAAAATACATACATCTGAAGTCCAAGAATGGCAGCAGCACATGTTATCCTTGATAACACCATGAACTTTGAAACTTTTTATGTCCATTGCCCTAAGTCAATGGACAACCGATTGCCCATAGAACAATTGCAAATTTATATTTAAATAATTAAAGAAAAATAGTAACTGATTTAGTACATAAATATGTAGAATCATTTAAAAAAAGACTGAGAGAATAACTGTCTTGAAAAATTGTTAACCATGGTTAACTTTTTCTTGAAATCCCTGTTTAAATATATGTTAACAATGATAGTGAAGCAGTCCAGGCTAGTGTATACACATTTTAATTAAACAGATTCTGTTGATACTCTGTTTGTTTTATTATAGTTGAAAGGACTTAATATATAATATATCGCAATCATAAATATTATCTGAAGATACAATATAGTTTTCTAAATTAGTTTGTTTCCCCCTATGCTAGCTTGCTAGATGAGATTATAAAATCCACAATATTATCCACCTCCCCATTCTATTTGTTATTTTATTGGCAATTCTTCATTCATTCCACAAGCTCACTTTTTGTTTTTTTACTTTAATTTCCTAAAAATTTTACTTATTTTCTACATCCTCAGAAAAAGTCAATTTTTTTTCAAGTTTAAAATCGATAACGAGAATTGAACCTTATTCTTATTTTGCGTTTTCTTTTACAATTTTATCTCAAAAAGTTGTCTATAACTTTTCATTCCCTTAATTATTTATCTTTTTAAAAACTTTGAAAGTTTTAAGTGCTCTAGTCACAATATTTCGTCCCACCCCGAGGCACTTTGAAAAGAAACAAAACACTACAACCAATGAACCCCAAGCTTTGATAGTCTCTTGAAGATTGTTCTTGGTGGTACCACGAACAAAAATATGCCAGTTGTGTTTTTTTTGCAGCTCGATTTTAATTAGGGATTATCTTATAGAACGAACGGTATTTTTTGTATATATTTTAAGGTTTATATGTAAATATATTGGAAAAAGAAACTACTTTATCTTGCTAGAAAAATCTTATTAACAATTATTTTCGAACTATTTTATGCGTTCATGGTCAAACTTAAAATAAAAAAAAAGAAAAACGGCAATTTTATTATTAAAAAAAATTAAGTTAGTCAAGCCGTGAAAATAAAAGTGGCCTTCTATTTTTTTCAAAAAAACGCAAGATATAAGGCCGTATCTTTAAGTAAGTCGTAGTGCTACTGCTGCTGCTACAGCTACTACTACTACTACGGCAGATATTTTGACAAATATTGTGATTGCTCCATTTTTATATTTTCCATTCTTACGAAAAAAATAATACCGTACTCAAACAAAAGAATTGGAATGTTTTGTTTTGACAGAGATTCGTCTAAACAATTTCGCTGCTGTCTGGCGAAGGGATTTATTTATCGCAGCGAAATTATTTTATTGCGCGTGCAACAGATGATATTTTTTCGCATTTTGCTTAAAAATAGTCAAGTGAAAATGCCCCTTAATGTGACCCATATATATATGTTTACAAAGTATTTATTTTTTTTGATACAGATTGATATGTTCTGCGTAACGCATCAAAACTATATAGTTGCTGTTCAACACGATCTACTCCATGTGTGTATTATATTCCATCACAATTTCCTGTTTGTACACAGCATTTCCTTCCCTATCTATCGCCATTGTTTCAACCGTAAGCGGTTGGTAACATGCTGACAGCATAATCTTTTGTTTGTTACAGGATTTAATTTTGTTTGTTGATAGCTTCTTTGCAATACTTCCTTCGTTTCTACTGTACAGTGCCACACAAGTGGGTTAGATTTTCAAGAAAATTTGATGCAATGGAGGGGCTAATATAGTAATTTTCTGTGTAAAGCATATATTTTTTTCCAAGAAAGGTTTTTATAAGAACAGATGGAATTCTTTCCGTTGTTGGCATGTCACTGTTTGGGCCATTTTCTTCGAACATACCCTTCCCGCAATAGACGAGAAAGTCAAGCGTAAACCCATTCGATGTTGTAAACCCATAAAGTTTGATGCCGAACCGGGATCCCTTTGTCTTTATGTATTATTTGAAATGATGTCGTTTTTTGAGAAGTACTAACGATTCGTCAACACTGAGGTGCATACTTCAGCTGGTATATCTTTTTGCAATGATCCCTAACCAAATCAAGAAATGGTCTCACTTTGTGTAATACGCCGGATTATCGTTGTCGTTGAAATGCAAAAACATTGAGAATGAGATGAAAAATTGACAAGGTTTATCACACGATAAAATACTTTTGTACAAACTAAAATCTTTCCTTAACTAAAAAACTTGTCTAAAAGTATACTTGTCCATGATCGTACCAATTTTGACATACAATAGTCTCATAATTTTGAAATTGAACCTAACCAAAGTTTATGTCTGTCAAAAAAAGAGCTAACAGATTATTCAAAAGTGAAATAACAAGTATTTAGAACGCTTGCACTTAGAGCTCTTAAACCATCTTATTGGAACTAGAAATAACACGTTTTTAATTGCATTGCCTAAAGTAAAAACAGAAACTATTAAAACATATTTTTACTTCATGGGAGCTAAAATTTGCAATGAAATTCCCCTAGAGATAAGAAGAACCTCTGAACTGTCAGAATCACTTAATAATCTTAATCAGTTAACCAAGCAATATTTTAAACAATCATTTAATTTTAATCTTTGTGATTTATGCAGGACACACAATGATAGTACTTTTTTTATTTAAACTGAAGTGTTCTGAAATGCTCTGTAAAATATTTATAAATAATAGTAATGATAATTGACGTAAATATAAATTCATTTGTGGACCAAAATGAGTGTATGGTAGGCTTCTTTGTAGTAGCCATCAATAAAAACAATATAAAAAATAAAAAAACTATCGTAATTTTATGTTATTAATTGGCTCCCATAATTGTAGATAAGTATTTTGAGGATCAAAAGCTATTTAATAAATTTTGTGGAGCATAACGATTTTTCTCGGTTATAATCAAAGATTCACGTAGTCTAAAACTGTTGCATTATTTTCATTGAATCTCACGTTGAGTCCTTCTATTTCATGAAAATTGAATTCCTATAATGCCACTAAGTCATCTTCAACTGTTTTTTGCTGGCGATCACATCATTATATTATGTAACAATAGATTAATTAGGTTCAAGGAGAGACACAAAATAAATTCAGTTTTATTTTTGCTGAGTTTTAAAGTAATAGCTCGATTTACCTGGTAAAGACTGAAGGCCATTGCTAGAAAAACTACCTTATTCCAGTATTAATCAAATGTTATTCTCCGTTATAAGCAAATACCATAACAATTTATATACTTATTTCTTGTTGCTTCATTCTTTACAATTTCTAAAGAATAGCGAATAAAGGAAAAGAATGATGCAAAGAATTTTTTCCTTGAAAATTTTTGTTTTCCACGAATTAATAGGAAAATCTTGATTTGATTAGTTTTGGTTTATTTTTATACTATTATTATTATTGTTGATAAAAAACTAGACAGTTTAGCCGTAGTTGTATTCAAAAAATTTAACCAATCAAAAGCTACGCAGCTTAGTTTCGAGTCCCTTGAATTGAAAGTGTTAGATCATATATCTATTACAAATAAACTATAATACTTTTCATAATAAGTTTTCATGCGTCTTACTCTATTCATAAAAACTGTTTATTCAAATAACGTATAATTTACCTTGGAACTTATTAATGATAAAATATTTTCTATTATTATAAGTCTTTGCTTGGGCCCGTTTCCTCCCGTATCCCACTCGCTTCGCACCTTATCCCACTCGTTTTCCCGCTATTTCCCACTCGTTTCCCCCGCTTCATGTTTTATTACTTACATTAATATCTTTAACCATACACTTCTCATACTAATGGAAAACATATTTCAAAAGATCAATTATTTATTGTGTTACTCAGTGAAAAATACACATGAAAATTTATTCATAATAATGATATATTAAGATTATTTATACAGGATAGCCACTTCAGTGAATTTCGGTGTTACTAATGGCTCAATTTAAAGCTCCCATTTGGGCTACGGCAACAATCAATAACGAAACTTTCTTTCTATTTTTTTTTTGCAATCCAGCAATTTTTCTTGCAATCGAATATTTTCATTACTTGGTCGATTACTTGGACCATTTTTACGGTCGATAAAAATGAAGGAGACGTATCCCTTGATTTTCATCGACCATATTTGCAAGAAGCAAAAATGTGGAAATGGGAAATCCAATAAAAAAAATTCACAGGCTTTGTATATTTTCATCTTGTGTTTTTTATAAATTAAAAAACATCTATGAATTATAACCATAATATTATTTTTCAGATTGCCAGTTACAGCTCCACCTTAAACAAAACTACAGTAGTCCAAATATCGTTGTAATCATCTAGTAATTGTTTAGACTAGGAATTCGTCTATATTTTTTCAACTCGTTCCCACACTACACGTTAAAAAAAGCATATAAATAAAGTGATGGACAAGATCTAGTCAAGTTAATGTTAAATAAAATATTAATTAATAAGTAAGTACATGTACATACAATGTTGCAACAGCAGTGTTAAAATTTACAACAACACAAATACTAAAAAAGGTGTTGTATTTAGGTTTTAAAGAGATTGAATTAAGAAACTGTTTTTACATAAAAATTACTATAACAAAACAGTATCATGCCTTTTATGCCAAATTAACAGCTGATACATGACAATTTTTAATAGACAACAGGTGTTTTTTTTTGTTTGATATAAGTGGGTCGATTTTTTCATCTTCAAAATTTAAATAAATAGGAAATGGAGTTTGCAACAACAGAAAGGGGAAATAGAGAATTAATAAAATACGGTTATTTTTATGTATTTAAGAAAAATTTGGCAAATCACTTTAGTCATTGGGAAGGTGTGTTAAGACGCAATCATGCCATCGGTAAGTAGCTTAAGGAAAAACATTCGCAAGGCAATATCGTATTATGCTTCCAAATCCTCTTACTAAATATGAAATTCCAATCCTTTCTCTACAATAGGAAATAGCAGGAAACTATAAATGGGGAGAATTTCCTAGTTTTTGATTCCGGAGTAGGAAGCCCTAACAGTTTTTTATCTTTGGATAAAATAAGGTTCTCGAATTTTTATCGAAATGCGAACACTGGTAGGTCGATGGGACATTTAAAGTATGCCCTGAGCTTTATTTTCAACTCTACATAGTACATGGGCAATGCAATAGACGAATTTCCCCTGTGCATACGCACTGTTCCCTAACAAAAGAAAAGGTACATATACTCATTTTTCAGAGAACTCTTTAATCAAATTAATAATCAAAATCCCATTGATGTATTAGACGACTTTGAAATGGGTTCAATAAACTCCATTGAAATAATAAATAATCAAGTTGATATAAAAGATTGCTTTTATCACCTATCGTCGAACATATGGAAGCGTATACAAAATTTAGGCCTTCAGCGAAAGTAATAAGATGATAAGGAGTTTGCCTTCAATTTACAAATTCTGTGCGCTCTTGCTTTTCTACTTCCTGCAGACGTTATACAAGGGTTTAATGGCTTAGCCGTATACATTAGGCAAAATTTTAATCAAGATATTAATGAGACAATGGACTATTTTGAAGACACCTAGATTGTTCGGTACAGACGGAATGCATTGCGACGGCCACCCAAGTTTTCTACTTAGATTTAGAGCATGATTTATCGGACTGAAAATGAGTTTCCGAGAAGAAAAAATAGCGTTGAAAGGTGGCATCTCAGTTTTCAAATCTATGTTTCATCCCTTCTTTTTGGAAATTTTCGAGTGTTTTGTAAAACGAAGAAAATCTCATCAGAGAGTCCATTACACAACATCTTGCTGGACATCAGCCACCTGCTCAAAAACGACAATACTCGGATTCTAGAACTTTTTATAAGAACATTTATCAGTCTTTGATTTTATAGATTGTTGTGTCGTCTTATTAGGTATATTTTTGTATCCTTTTTTTAAACATTTATACTCTTATCTTACGTTGATTCAAAATTATTCCAATTGCTTCTATCGTTGTTGTTTAGTTACCCGCCTTATACTCCGTCGTGAAACATAAGTGGTGTTCGAATGTATAACAAATGACTGATTTTTTTAGAGGACGACTGAAATTATTAGGAATAAATCTCTCTGTTTTTCAAAAATAAAAATATATATCTCAGAAATATTTTAGATTAAAAATGTTCTATAAAAAAAAAGAAATAACGGTAAATAACCGCTCGGCCAGACAATCATAAACTTATCGCACCGAATCGAATGTTACTCATAAGCTGAGTGGGCGATACCTGGACTTGAACGTGGAAATTACGGTTGGGAGTCAGATGTATTACCAGCTGAGCTATCCGGGTAGAAATAAAACTGCAGTAAAACTTTTTCTAATTTTCAATAGAAAATATTGGTGAGATTTCAACGGATGAGAAGTTTTCTGGGTGGGTATTTTCCGGCGGAGAATTTTCCTGGTGGTATTTTTCTGGGTGGGTATTTTCCGGCTGAGAATTTTCCTGGTGGTAGCTTTCTGGATGGGTATTTTTCGGCTGAGAATTTTCTTGGTGGTAGTTTTCTGGGTGGGTATTTTCCGGCTGAGAATTTTCCTGGTGGTAGTTTTCTGAGTGGGTATTTTTTTTAATAATAATAAAATTAATACTTTGATTTATGAAAATAGCAACAATTTTTTATAAAATTCAAAAACCGACCTCATAGAATTGAATTCAAAAATGTAATATATAAGGCCGTATTTTAAGTAGGCCATGTACTCTCTATTGTACTATACTATCTCATTTATGCAAAAGTGGTAATAATTATTAGGTAGTTTTAATTGACTTAGATAAAGCATATGATTGTGTCCAACATGATCTTTTGCTAACCAAGCTTGAGGCATATGGGTTCTCAAAACGCAGTTTACATTTGATGAAGAATTATCTGAAACGACGGAAACAGAGAGTAAAATTAAGTTCTACATATAGTAAGCGGCTCGAAGTAATTTATGGAGTTCTTCAAGGGTCCATCTTAGATCTTATTTTAGTTAATATCTTTATGAATCATTTTTTTCCTTTTTCTTGAAGAAACTGAAGTATGTACTTTTGCTGATGATAACACTATATATGCCTGCGATACCTCTGTTGACTTAGTTATTAGCAAACTAAAAGCTGAATTAACCAGTACATGCAATTGGTTTTTTATAAAATCCCTTGTCGCTAACTCTTAAAAATTCCAAATAATGATGCTTTTTGGAGAAAAAAGCCTGACAACAAATTTATCTTTATTTTATTGCGGTAAAAAGATTGCAAAAATCTGAAAACGACAAACTGTCTTTTTCTAATCATATTATTAGTATTTGTAAAAAGGAAAATCAGAAATGTGTGCCATTATTCGTCTAAGAAACTTTTTATCGACATCTCAAGCAAGGTTGCTAGTTTATGCTCATGTTCTATCATACTTTTCTTATTGTCCTTTGATATAAATGTTCTGTTTCAAAAAGGAAATGTTTCTTACAGATAGAGTTCATAAGAGGGCACTAAGAACAATCTACACAAACTTTGCTCTCGATCTTGATGTTAATTATTGACAAAAGTTTTAGTGTGCACATAAGACATTTACACCTGTTGATGACTGAAATTTATAATTAAATTAATAACATAAGTCCGAAACTAATTCAAGATATTTTCTCTATGTAATGTGTACTGTCTAACCTTAGAAGTACCTTCGTATTAAATATTCCTCCCGCTCTTTCCACGATCTATGGAACAAACTCATTCCAGTTTAAGGGCAGTCTTATTTAGAACACACTCCCAAATTTTATTAAAATTTCTCCCTCTATGTAAATCTTTAAACGTCGAATTAAAGAGTGGAAAGGAGATAATTGTTCGTGTAATTGTTACGTGTAAAGTTTCTTGTATTGGATTATAGTATTTACGAAAATTTTATAAATATTGTATTTAACCTTGTCTTATCCAACGTTAAATAAATTCATTGAAGTGAATTTGATTTGATCTACCACCATTACCGCTACTACTGCTACAACTCTTACTGCTACTGCTACTACTAATGCAAGAATTTGCCTAGGGAAGGGATAATTTCAAGTGTCAAAATTTTTACCCACAGGGCTATATTTTTAAACAGAACCCAAAACCTAAAGTCTGCTTTAGTGCTAAACGATTGCTATTCTATTCCGTATATAGAGTGAGTATAGAAAAAAATTTATCAGTGCATAAACAAATTTTGTATTTACCTGGACATCCAAGGTTAAATTTCCCCATAGCAACAGTAATGTTATCCCAGCAACACCCAAATTTTGTCAATTCACATTTCACCGGTGCTTGAGCCTCTAAAAAATATTAAAAAAAAAAAAAAACATTTAAGGAACTGTTTGTGCCTAATAACAAGGCAAAAGCAATAAAAATTATTGCACTGTTTTGAATTTTACTATATTTATAATAAAATGCGCATCCAATTTTGGTGACAAAAGACGAAATTAATTTCAAATCGTTCATAATTTAAGACCAGTCATCATTTCATAAAATACGTTTATTCTAAGAACTAACGCGTAATTTACTTACTGCAGATACCGCATGTCTGTTTACATTTATTTTTCAATATCTTCAAATGACATAATTTTTGAATTTCCATACAGTTTGCCATTTCGTCTTCACACTGCTCTAAAACGTAAAACGATAAACGTAATTCGAAATATAAATCTCGGGAGAATTAAAGAAGAGAATTCTATATTTTCCCATTATTTATTTCAGATAATGCTAACAACTTTTATCAAGTCTGTTTTTTTTTTTTTTTTTGAAATTGCTGTATAATTGCGTCATAAAAATTCCATCTGACATACCTATGAGCATGCGTAGTTCTGGAAAGGAAATCTACTAAAGTTTTAAAGCAGGACTAAGAAAAAAGAAAGAAGCAGCGTCTAACCTTCAATTTTTGTCCAGTCGAAATTCGTTCCACTGGTCTCTGATTCAACTAAAAATATAGAAATTTTCAAATAATTGAGAAAAAAATCAAATAATGATAATAAAGAACAATAACTCTTCAGTCGATAAGCTAGTATTGTTATTAAGCACACTTTTTTTTTTCTTTGAGAAATGCCCTTTATAAGAAACTCAGGTTAAGCATAGGCTTTGTTGTAAAGTTTTTTCTGAAAAGGAATTTAATCAAGATTCCTCTTCTTAATAGTTTTCAAGGATTTCTCATTATCAGTTTTGATTCTATCTTCTCACTTGTGTTTTTAAAAATCTTCGAAGGCTATTTCAGCGAAATAAAAGTTTTTACTGTAAAATTATCTACTTACACAGGTTCACCGATGAAATTTCAGAAAAATGGCGAACGAGCATTTAAAGTTGATAAGTTAAATTTTTTTTTTAGTGATTTTTAAATTTACCTTGATAATTTCTTTCTTTTTCTTTTGTTTTCCAGCTTGTTGCATTCACTGACACACCAACAGTAACAACCAATGCAAATATGTAATACATTTTTATTACTTAAAACTTTTCTGAAAATGTAAAATAAATTGTTACATTTGAGATTTATATCAATTGATGATAATGATGATTTATATCAAATTATGATGATGATGATGATGATGATGATGATGATGATGATGATGATGATGATGATGATGATGATGATGATGATGA
>JAUZNK010057114.1:2276-15288 GCA_035046665.1 Euphysa ruthae
TGGGAGAATGCTAGCAGTTTTTCTATTGCTATTACTTTGAAAGAAGCGAAGACAAAAATTTAATCTACTCATTTTTCTTACGTGAATTTTTTTGGGAGAATGCTAGCAGTTTTTCTATTGCTATTACTTTGAAAGAAGCGAAGACAAAAATTTAATCTACTCATTTTTCCTACGCGAATTTTTTTGGGAGAATGCTAGCAGTTTTTTATTGCTATTACTTTGAAAGAAGCGAAGACAAAAATTTAATCTACTCATTTGTCTTACGTGAATTTTTTTGGGAGAATGCTAGCAGTTTTTCTATTGCTATTATTTTGAAAGAAGCGAAGACAAAAATTAAAAAAAAAAAACGTATCTAAACATAGAAATTTGAATAAAGGACTTATTTCTAAGACTTCAGATTTATATAAAACTAGCTTAAGTAACAAAATGCATGGTCTATTTGATTTTGATTACTCCTAGCCCCTCCCATATCAGGTAGATTTAATTGTTATAAAATTATTTTAAGGATGACTCAATCTGGAGACAAAAATTTTGTTCGTCAAAATTTCCATTGTGGTCCCTTATTTAGTACAGAAACTGATGGAAACTGATACAGATTTAATGTAATATCAGCATTGTTTTGGTCCAGCACCCATTCTAATATTCCAATAGCCTTGTGGTAAACAGGACAAAATTTTTATTTGATTTTTGTTAGTTATTTCTTTTCTTCCAGTTGGAATTTTTAACTTCTTACTTTCAGTTTCACTACAAAGCCAAACCATTAATTTTGCAGGAGCTGCTAAAGATTTTTAATAAAGTAAAAAGCTTTGTTTAACTAACTCTTTAAAATAATATTTAGTTCTTGGAACATTGGCTAAAGAAAATTACTCTCAATCGCTGTTATTTTTTAAAGAGTTCTCCTAAATCTAATATGTGATCATGTTAACAGTGATTATTTATAGGTGCACTATTTTGAGACATGTAAAAAATTTTTTTTTTTTTTTTTTTTTTGAATTTCTTTATTGATTTCACTCTAGTCCATATATATTAACAGGAAATATGGCAAAATCTTATGTTTAAAGGAAATGACTTTGTTATCATTTGACTGGTTTATACAAAATTCACTTTTTTTGTTTTGTTACAGGGCTTGTATAAGTCATCATTAGTTTCCAAAGTATATGGAGAAGCTAATTTTTTTTTTACCAATTATATATTAAATTCTACATATACTATGAGTACCCATAGTCTTTAAAATTTTCAAAACTACAATCTTTGTTGAAATAAACCTACATTTCAGCAAAGAAGTACATCAATCAAATAAAATCAAATACAATCAAATTAAATAAAATCAGAATTAAGCTCATAATGAAAAATAGTGAAATATTATGAATCAAACTTCCTCCATATATTTGACTGCTATTGCCAGTTAATTTAAATTTAATACTTGTTTAGAGAAAGATGCAAAAGCAAAATCTTCAAAACAGTCAAATAGGCAGCCCTTAAAATCAAAACCACAAAAAAGAAACAGAGTTCCATCACCTGATAGCAGACCTTCAAAGAAAAAAAAGTTTGTTAATGGTACGTACATGTTATTCTAGAATTAATTATTACAGCTTTGTGGGTATCAGTATAAATTTTAAGATGTTGTTTCACGTCTTTTTTGTTGCGCAAAAAATGTTATTAAGATTTATGTCCAAATCCAAAATAAATGTTAGTATTGCCAATAAGAAAAAGGTTAGTCAACTTTTTTTCATTGTTATGTTTATATTGGTTGTTTAGCGACATAATCTATTTAATTAATGATAAGTTTTTAGTATTGCATGCATAGTTTATGATGTTTTATTGATATCATATGCATATTTTATGTTGTTTTGTTTGGATTTTCTGTAAAATATTTCAAATATATTTGATGAAAATGGTTTTTATAGAGAATAATTTATTTTAATTAAAAAAAAAAAACATTTTTTTTTGATAAGTTTGCTTTGGAATAATGATAAAATAGAAATAAAAAAATACCAAATAATTTAAAGTAAAGATATCTAATATTGCTTTAAAGATTGAGATGGGTTTTTCCCTTTTTATAAAGAAGAATAATGAGAAAGAAAAACGGAAATTTTACCCAAAGAAACAAATGTAACACTAATATTAATCTTGATAAATAGAAGACTGCAGTTTTGGGATTCCATGAGAATTAGCATGGCTTGAGACTATTTTTAAATGCTTTTTCTGACTTTGAAGGTTCTCTTTGAGACAACATCAAAATTAGTTTAAAAATTGTTTATATGTTATCATTTTCATTTAGCTTGGAAAACTAGTTGTAATTTTGAAAAAATTAATTATTATAATATAATATATATTAAAATATAATTTATAAATTAGGATGTCTCTAATTAATTGTCTGTATGTTGATAAAATCAATAAGAAATTCCTTCACATTTTGTACGTGCCTAATTTGAGTATTGCCTTTGTCGAACAATGAAAAAGTGAATTTATTTTAGAATCACAAAGCTCGTCACATTCTCCCCAATATTCACAGAGGTCTGAATCTCGGCAGCAGCTAAAACTTTGCAGTGCTTTAGTTACAGAATTATGTAAAAGAGAAGATGCAGAACCTTTCCTTCTTCCGGTTGATCTGGATGACGTAAGTACAAATTTCTTTTGAATTAATGGAGATTGAGTCAAAGTCTACAAAATTTATAATTTTTTTTTTGGGTGAGGCTTAGTTGGCTTAGTAAATTTCAGGCTTTCTTTTGACCTGAATTATAGCTATAAGTTATGTAGAGGGACAAAATCAATATAATCATTTCTGTCCATTCAGTCTTCCCTAAAGTCATTAGAAGTGGTTAATTCATTTTATCAATTTAAAAGCTGTTTTTTTGTAGAATTTCTTGTGGCAGCAGAATAATAATGTTTTCAAAAGCACAGAAATTAATGTGATGACTTTTTATGACTTTAACATACATCTTTGACTGTAAATAACGGTTAAGAGTCAAAGTGAACAGTAAGACAATTAAAACTCTTTTATAATTATGATGCATATGGCAACAATTTCTAAATTATAAGCGTGATTGCTATCAAGTTATTTTTTAAAAATTCTTCCATTTATGTCAATTTTATTACATTACTAGATAGTTTTGATTTTCAATTGTAGGTTCCTGACTACGCCAATTTCATTGATTCTCCCATGGATTTTAATACTATAAAAAAGAAACTCAACGATGGAGCATATTCAGATGCTCAAGACTTCTTCACTGATGTTTATCTTATATTTACAAATTGTGAATCGTACAATACCCCAAAATCTGCTGTTGTGCGCAGTGGTATCAGGTTGAAAGGATTTATTAATAAACGAATCAAAGAACTAAAATTGGTCTGAACTTAAGCGAGTTGATTAATTGAAGGTATATCTGAAAGCTATGCAAATTATGCTTTGTTAAATGACTTGGTGAAAATAGAATCCAAAGTGTTCCATACCAATGCAACGTTCTGTTAGATGATAAGGCTATTTAGTGAAATGAAAAGAAAATACCTGCATCTTTACACAAAAATTTATTCCTGTTGTTTTTATTTAGTTAATTTGGTTGGTTAATTCTATTTCTTGCTGAAAACTTTGACTTTGAAATACAGGTCAGAAAAAAAACTTTAATAAGGTCAAAAATATAACATTCTCAATTTTTGGCTTTGGACTAGCTGATATTTGAAAATAATTAATTTTTAGCCTGAAAATTTTATTTTTAACAGTTTTTTTGATTTTTTTTTTCAAAATTAACATAAATACCTTTGGCAGGAACCATTTAGATAAATTTTGATTTTTTTCGTTTAAAAAACATGGTTTTTATTGAATATTTACTTCAAGAAAATGTTTGGTTGCACTTTGAGGCAGTTTTAGTAAGCCATTGTTGACTGCCAACTTGAAAATTTTTATTCAATTCTTTAAATAATTCTGTGCCTACAGTTTTTCCTCTTTTCCACCCAAAAAGCATTCCGCTATGTTAAATTTATTAAGTAATTTTACTTAACGTTAAATTTTAATATGCATGCTCTTCATAATGCTTGCAAAATGTTCTGACTTAACAGTGAAACAAGCAAAAAAAAAAAAACAGTCAAATATGCTCTAAAGCAATGGAAAATTTTACCTCAATTTCTTAGGCCATAGTTAGAGCATGGTACCTAATATGTACTAAATTTGATGATTGCTCTTGAGATGTGAAAGAAATTTAGTTTATAAAAAATTTTTTTAAAGGATGTCCGACTGTCCATCAGCAAATATTCATGAAATAAAAATCAAACAGATTTAATTTGCAAGTAAAAATTAATTAGATATTTTAATGCTCTTTTCAAAATAATTTATAATAAGAATTTGGATTTGTTATAGAAGGTAAAAAGTTTATTTTATCGTCTTTTATGATTGTTATGAACATATTTTTTTAAACTTAAATATTCTGTGAATCAACATATTATTTACGTATTTTTTTTTTTTTCTAACTCACCATTTGTCTATCAAATTGCTTCGCAAAAAAATTTTATTCTCATGTTTTTAATTCTGAAATTTTGCTGCACATAGATATGAAGTGATAACATTATACAGAAAAAAAATTATATAAAAAGTTTTTGTTTAAATTATTAAGTCATTTTTTTACCCTATGCAACCCTGTTATATCTAAGGCACGCCCCTTTTGCATATGACCACTTGTGGAAATATATTGGTCCATTGTAAAAAAAAGGTTAAAACAAAAATGATATTAAATTTTCCAATTCACTGATATTTGATATTTAGCTGAAAAGTTTAAGGAAAAAATTCAATGTTATGAGCTTTTATGAGCTTTTCTAAAACATTTTTCAGTCTTTATCGGCCTAGTCCTATAAAATCACCTATATTTATTCAACAGTTTGTGGTGCGTTTTTTCTGTAACTGCTCATTACTTCAGAAATGCCCCAGAAATATTTTGAATTATTTTCCAAGCATTGCAGATATACCTAAACAAGCTTAAAAGGTGTGGGAGAGTTGTGGTATGTATCAGGGAGAAAACCACGTGTGTCAAGGGTCACTTAGTGCTACAGATAAGTGGAGAAACCCAGATTGGGTGATAGTCTCTATAACAAGAAGTCATATTATTTTTTCAAAACATACTTTTTTTTTTTTTTCAAATTATTTTTGATGCTGTAAAAGATTCCTGTTGTGTGAGTTATGGCCAAAAATAGGCCACTTTTGAGCCCGGGTGAAAAGAAGCGTAATTATTATTTATTTTTTGTATTCATTATGAAAAAAATGTCATATGTGATTTTGTGTAATTCAGGAATAACCTCACAACTAATAGGTATATTCATACATACTTTTCAGTTATTTTTGTTTTTAAAAGATTTTGCTGGCTTTGATGTTTTATTTAGAAATAAATATCATGTAAATATAATAATGGTTGACCGCACGGCCCCACCGACTCAATTACGTCTAGAGCATGTGTATGGGTATCGTGGACACCAGTGTCGAAATAATCTTTACTACACATCATCAGGAGAAGTGGTTTATTTCATAGCTGGTATTGGTGTTGTTTTCAACCCAAAGTTTCGCACACAGCGCTTCTTTCTTGGTCATGATGATGATATTATTAGGTATTATATCATTTCAATATTCAATATCTGATTTTTTGTTTCCCTAAATAACAGTACTTGCTGTTCCTGCCTCGTAGTTTTCTTAAGGTTCTATTAGATATTTTCAGTCCTTAACTCTACAGGGACTGGAGGTTATGGGTAAATGGTGCTGTTTTCTTCTTTTCAATCAAGCTGGAATTTTCTTCTCTTTATTATAATTTCGTTTGGGTAAGTTATGCTTCTGATATTTATGTTTTACTGTTTTGAAGATTTCTCGTGGCTATTAACTATTTAAAATTATTTTAGAAAACGGTTGTAAGGTTTATTTAATTTATATTAGTTTAGCCCTTCATTCCGATGGGAAATTGGTAGCTACAGGACAGGTTGGCAAACAACCTTATATTTGTATTTGGGATGTTTCAACTTGTGAAACGGTTTCTATGTTAAAGGACAACCATGAGAGAGGCATAGCTTGTTTAGCCTTCAATAACTTAGGCAATGTAAGTTTGATTTTCTTAATTGTTATTATTTCTTTCTGAAATAAAGAAATTAGCGAGTCTACAGGAGTATTAAATTTTAATAAAAAATTGTAATTCGATAACATGATGCTTGTTATCAAAACAAATATTAAAATACTTTTTTTTTCCTTGCAAAATTTTTATCTTTGTCATAAGTGTAAATCATTAATTAGTACCAGAAGCATGATAAGGTAGAAAGTAATATTCTATTTTAAGGAGAGTTTTATTGTTTTTTGGCTAGTTTGGGTTTTCATTTTATATATTAAATTTTGCTGCAAACAAGTTTTATATATATATATATAATTTTTTAATAGAGAACTTTTCTGCTTTGTTTTTCGGCATGCAAATATTAAAAGTGATATAAAAATTGATATCAAGTTTTGGAAAAATCTGGTGTCTTCTTATGCAATTTTTGAATTATTTGAATTTTTGTAAACTCATACTATATTCAATAAAACCAATTTGTTCATAACAGAATATATTTTGAAAAATCTAATTCATGTGTGCTTTGTAGTATTAATTTTTTCTGACTTGAAAATTTTTGAAATTATACTGTAATAAGATTTTTCTCATGTTCTTCTAAAAAGAACATAAAAAAATAGTAAGCTAAAAACAGTTTTTTTTTTTTTTTTTTTTTTAATACTCATTTCTTTTCAAAATTACATCTTAATAGTGAGTTAATAGAGAGCAAAACTGTTTTTGCGAAAATTTTCTATAAGATTTTTGATGATTACTGAAAGCTTTAATATTATACCTGAATTGTTTATGACAAAATTCTCTTATTTTAAAACTCCAAATTAAAACTCTTAAAGTTCTCTTGCTTGGGATTGGCCAGATAAAGTATGCAGATACCATATATTTTCTTTAAATTTCATATTGCAGAGTTTTTTAAAACATTTTATTATTTTTTTTTAATGAACGATCTCCCTGGCATAAATTTTTTACTTTAATTTTTTTTTAGGTTTTTGTTTAGGTTGCCTGATAGTTGCAAATATATTTGCCTAGGACATCCATTAATCATTAAGATTTTATTTGCTTTAGCAACTGGTGTCAGTTGGTTTGGAAGATTACTCACAGATTACTGTATGGGATTGGAAGAAAGGCAAAGCACTTGCTAGTACAAGAGGACATTCAGATCGGGTACATTCTTAAATAATTTCTTTTGTTGAATTTGCAGAGCAAGTTGGTTATTATAAGGACTTTTTCAATTTTACAATATATAAGGTATTTACTGCATGACATAAATACAATGGTTTTTAGAGATAACAAAAATTTTCAAACACTGTCGTTTTTTTTTTTTTTTTTTTGCCCATTTGAGAAAGTTTTATTGATTCAGGTTAGAAGTGTGTTATATGAAGCTTTTGTCTGAAGTTTTATGCTGTATAGGAGAGATATGGGCAGTAAAGCACAAAGATCTTGATCACTTAGAAAGGAATGACATTTGAATGGCAAGTTGGACATGTAACAACAGTTTGAGATACAGAAAAAGTTCAGGTAATTTACAAAGTAGGCTCGATATTCATAGCATCAAAGATGTTATTCAGACCAAGAGGTTAAGTTGGTTGGGGCTCTTGGAGAGGGCAGTGAAAGTGACATGATAAGGAGCAAAGCCCAGAGGTAGACCAAGAAAGACATAGCAAGATGTTAAAAGAACATGGCAAGAGGTTATAAAAACAGATTTTTATCAAACCCATACTAACATGAAAAACAGACTTTAAATTGACGATGTTGCTTAAAATTTAGCGTTTACTAATTTCCAAAACAAAACAGTGCCTCAAAAAGTCTAACATTACACCCAATGCATATAAGCCATAGTTTTTTTGGGATTTCCCTGTTTGGGATGGAATACACATCTTTTGGGAAGATTTATTTTTATTTGTTTTGACGACCTGTCAATCTCGTTTATGGTGTCATTTCTAATTAAAACTCCAATAGTTTGTTACCTTTTTTGATATGGTTTTTGCATTAAGTGATGCTTGATTAATTAGATGTCACTTTCTTGTGCCATTTCTTTACAAGTTTACATTCTACTTCACATGATGTTATCTTTTATTCATTTTTATCAGCACCTCTATACTCATGTTATACTATTGATGACCAGAGTGATATTTTTTCACCATCACTTACATAAGTCATGTAAACATTTTTTTACTTTTTTTACTTTTTTAACGTGTGACCAGAACATATGTATACTCATGTGAAACGTTATTTGTTATTTCAATTTAATCAGTAAACCTTTACGATCTTTACGATAAGTAACTGTAGTGTCAATATTTCTGTCCAAGAGTAGTTAAAGCAATGATTACCATTTATCAACAATGTGTAGTAAACCGTCTATCAGTATCATAACATTTTTTATTGCAATATAGTAGTACTTAGGATTTAAATTGTTTGTCAGCTCTGACCCAGTAAACAAAACCGATTTCCAAATATATCCACTTTCTTAAAATAAAAGTTTTAATGCAAAATCTTGCTGTCTTACATATATACAATCTTTCCAAAGCATAAATTATCTGTTAAAATTTTTCATACATGTTTTTTTAAAATAGTTTGATCTTACTTGCTAATGGATTTGATGGTGGAAATATATAAATTTTGAATCGATTGTACCATAAAAATTTTTTAATACGAGTTTCAAATAGAAAATCCTGCACAATAGTACAATTTGTAATTAGACTTCCAAATAATTCCTTGGTAAAGTATGGTAGTAATATTTCTTCTGACATCTTTTGAGTCGATTACTTAACAACTTTTCATTTTTAAGTGTGATTTTAGCTTTTTGTTCAGTAATAGTCCTCCCAGCTAATATGTCAGTTTGGTCAGCTATGTATATACAATGTTCATCATTAAAAATATGGTTATATTTGGGTTACAGCCAGATATTCTTGTGAAAGGACAGCTTTTTATTGACTGGATGGTCAATATTCCATTTTATGATAAATCCTAGAGATTTTATATTTTCTATACCATTTGTATCAGAGTCTGACTGAATTATTTCTTTTGTCAGAATTTTGACCACCTCAAACAACAAATATAATTTCTTTAATACTTTTAAAGCCATTTCTAACTTGTTTAGATAAATTGCAGTTATAGTTATCATTATTCATAAAATCTTATAGCTTTCACTCTGCATATTTTCTTCTCTTCCTATTCTTTGAACGAGAAGTGCATACTAAATCAGCCATTTTTCTTTTAAGGGCATAAATTGTTTGTTTTTTGAATGATATTTCAACAAACAACAAGCGTGCATGAAGTTGTATAATTCAAAATTTTATGTTATCAAAATCTGAACCACAAGGAGCCAGACTTTATATTACGCCAGGGAAATTTTCATTCCATAAGCCTTCTGATGTAGTTTTACTTCATAGCCATTATTATTCTTATTTGCAGGCAACTTGATGTTACGTCAATGACTGGTAAAAAGTTATTAACGAATTTGGAAGGTGATATTAACAATTTAGATAGAGTTCATACCTTAATTGTGGTGATGAATTGAAGCGTTCCCTGTCCATTAATTGATTGAAAATTTATGTTCTTCGCTTTAATTCTATCCCCATAGCTCCTATTTACTCTCCCCCTTATAGCCAGTTAATGCATGTTCTAATTTAACAATCTACCACTTTATGAAAATTTTACAGAGGATTTGCTCAAAATTTAGAGTTTAAAAATTTTTATTTTTTTATTTCTTATATGCAAATTTTAGTCATCTCGATAGGTTTTTTTTAAAATATTTATTTTCATCTTTTCAGGTCTTTGATGTATGCTTCAATCCCTATGAAGATAACAAATTGGTAACATGTGGGGTGAAACATGTTAAATTTTGGACTTTATGTGGTAATTCCTTAACTTCAAAAAAAGGTAAATTCCTCTAATATCATTTTCACTAACAATGATTTTATTCAGAATTTTTTTGAATGGTATCTTCACAATATTAAGTTAAGAACCGTTTTTTTGACCCATATGGTTGGTCACTTATCAAAACCTTTCATTACTGTGGTTCAGGCCCTAAAATGTTTATGTTTGCTTTTTTTTTAAATTTTTTCTTGTTTTCAAAATTTTCTTTGGTTTTGAAAATTTATTTTGTCTGGGATTCAGAAACCAATCAAATAGATAAAGTTATTCTGAATATAAAGTTTAACATTTGATTTATATCAAGAAATCATGTTTTAATTCTGCTGGAACAGTTGTAGTTATAGTTATAGTTGAGAATTATTCCTAAATTGATCCCAAATTACCCTGGTTCCTGTGAAAAAAAAAAATTTCCCAGACATTTAATGCTTAACAAGAAACTTAATTGCACTTCGAACCATTTCATTAAGTTATTAATGGTTAACAGTGTCAAATTTTCTGTTGATTGGCTGAGAGGAGTGCAATTAATCATTAATTTTAATTTTGCGCTCCAAACAGCAAAGTGTTAAAAAACATTTCTGATTTTTTCCTTCTACAAAAGACAGACTAAGTACCTTGCAAAAGTTTGCAATTGATATACAATTGACTTTATAATTCTTTTGGTTTTTTCTATGTAATACAGGAATTTGCAATTTTATGTTCTAATGTTTGATATCCTTTTAGTTTGATGCCTATTATAAATTAATTTCTTGGAAAGGGTATTCTATTATAAAATATAATATTTTATTATTTTTGCCAGCTTTCTCTTTGTATTTTTTCAAAACATATATTTTATAGGACTCACCAAAGTTGACAGATAAAGTAAATTAGCCTATGTCTGTCTATCAATTTATTTATCCATGTTTTTAGATTTTCTATCAAGGTGTAAGGTGAAAAGAGCAAAAAATTGATGACTTAAAATTTTTGAAAAATCGTTCCGAGTCTCTGTATCTTGAGCCCCTGCTTGAAAAATTAAAAAAATTTTGTTTTTAGAAGTTGCGTTTCGTTACTGCTGAAATGGCTGTTTAGTTTTTGAGATATCAAACTACTTGCAAAAAATCAAAATTTTGATAAATATTTGAAAAATTCAGTCATATCTTAATCTGAATATAAATTCTCTTTGTAACAAATTCTTCATGCTTTCTGATTTTTTTAAAGATTCTATGGGATTTCAAAAATATTTGTGTTTGTCAACTCAGGCATTAATAATTAAAAAGATATGAAAACGCATGTCATGAGTTATAAAATTTTATTGAGCAACGTTTCAGGAGTCATGATAGGAGCAGCATGACTCCTGAAACGTTGTACAATAAAATTTTATAACTCATGACATGCGTTTGTATCTTTTTAATTCTATGGGATATTGATCATTGCAGAAACAAGACAGCAGCTTTCTCACCTCTCAGTTTATTCTTATCAGTTATAAAAAAACCATATTGATTAGATAAATCTGAAACAAGTGGAGATTTACTAGTTTATGTTCTGTATGACATTCTTTCTAAATTCTTTGAAGATTTTGCTTTACCTGCTTAAATTTATAGCCTGTTCCTTTCGAAAATGGTTATTGCTGTTTATAACCCGTATAAAAAAAATGGAGAATGTTTTTTATTTAACTTATCTTTAGTTCTTGAGTTTTGTTTGCGTAAATACGATGACTATATAATAATTGGTAACATTTTTCTTTGAAAAATAAAAAGCAAGTTTTTAGTGAAACTGGTCTAAGTGATTGTCGTTCACTAATTTATACAATGTTTAAATCTTCCTTTTATAAGATTCCTCCTAAAAAGATTTTTTTTAGAAATTATAAAAATTTTAATAACGATTTATTTATTCATGATGTTTAAATTTTCTCAAGTATCTTTCTAATTCTTATCGATATAATTCTTTTTAGTCTGTTTTATTATATTTTAAATAATCATGCTCCTCTTAAAGAAAAGTTTGTTTGCAGTAAGATGGACCATTTTTATCTAAAACAATTCGTAAAGAAATCTGAAAACGTTCATGTCTTAAAAACACTTATAATTGTTCCGGCTGTTAAGAAGAAATTTTTCTTTTCAAAAAATCTTTGTTTGTAGCCTTGTTAAAAATGTAATTTTTTTTTTTTTTTCTACAGTAGACATCAGCGCAGATAAAAAAGGTTTCTGGAAAACATGTAAACCATATCTTTCAAAAAAGTGTAGTATACCAGATGATAAATATTTTCTTACTAATTGCCAATGAGCAAGATATAGCTGAAACATTTTAAGTGAACTAAAAATATCTTATTGGCAATCTGCTTTATTCTATAATGCTGGAAATAGCCTATTCCTGGAATATATTAACCTTCCTATTTTAAAAAATAAGAGAATTTTATCCTTGTAATTATTTATTTAATCTTAAACATATTGAACCAGACATAGTTTTTAATGTCATTAGGAACTTTAAAAAAAAAAGGAATTGGTAGTATACCAATCTCAGTGCTTAGACTCTTAAACTTGACTTGTTCTAGTTATCTAGCAGATTGCAATCAATACAGTTTTTAACAAAAACAAGTTCCCTGATGAGTTGAAATGGGATTAGCTTTTACCTGTGTTTAAAAAGGGGAAATCTCAAATATAATAAACCATCATCCAATTTGTGTCTTCCCTACAATTTCAAAGGTCTTTGAAAGATTTGTTTTTTCACAGATAAACGACTTTTTTAAAGTCTTAGTGGCTTTTAATAGTTTTTATTAGTTTTTTAATAGTATTTGTGGTTTTCGCAACGGTTTTTTATAATAATGATTATAATACATATAATACATAATATTATAATACATGATTAAATCTTTTGTAAAAGTGGAAAAGTTGCTCGGACAATAAGGTAACAATTCTTATTGATCTTTCTAAGGCTTATGTTTGTATCCAACACTACCTGCTGCTAGCCAAGCTAGCAGCAGGTAGTTTTATTTATCTATACAACATTCAGATAACAAAAACATAGAATAAACTGAAAAATTACATGATTTGCGAAGCAAATCCTTCGCTAGGCACCGAGATGATCTCGCCAAAGGAGTTGCT